>CAJNIZ010000404.1:2529-14394 GCA_905231905.1 Symbiodinium pilosum | reverse complement strand
AGTGGAAACTACTATAGTATGTTGGGGTTGAAGGAAGGTCCTCAGGTAGTTTTCACAACGTAATGTTCTGCATAGGGTAGGCGTACTTGAGTCTGTAACCCTCGTGCAGCACGTGGAAGGCATGTCACGGCATATCCTAAACCCAAAGCCCTAAACCCTAATTCGAGAACCTGGAAGTGGTAAACGTATTTCCGAGCGGGCACTATTTGAGATGCGGTCGCGTAGATGCAAAGGTGAGCATGCGTGAGCTGCGCACTAAAACAGCTTCCATTCCAAAGTTTGAGTAATCTAAACAGCGATCTGAACCTCTGGAAGCATTGCTGCTAAGCTCAACACTCTATCACATTTTAATCTGTTATATAATATGGTACAGTATTCTACTATACAACATTATTTTATCCAAGAAAAATCGATGCTATAGTATAATATACTCTTATCTACGATGTAATGCAGAGCACTTGGGCCAGTTTGGTGTCTGGTAGGTCTGAGGAGATCCTGCTGCGCCTCTCAGTGCGCTTTCTTGCAGGAGACTGGTGGCGTGTCTTCAACAGGGCTTAGGCCCTAAACCCTAAACCCCAGGGTCTGTGACTCCTCGGGGCATGAAATACTATGGTAGTTCTTCAAGATGACTCTCACAGAACCTACCAAAGGCACCCCCAACCGTCGCCTGGTCATTCCTACATATCCCCACGGTCCCCTATGTTGAGAGACCCCCGCTATGGGATTTCTCAAAAATACCAATTTCCCTAGTAGGGACCCCCCCCCTTATCTCCTTATGGCCACCATATCTCGGCGGTTCTTAGGGTGGTTACTAAAAATCCTGCCTGACCCTAAATACTTTCTACCTTGGGGGTAGATGGTATGTTAGGTCATGCAGGACTGTTCGCATCAACAGTAGGGCCCCCCCTTTTTGAGAAAACCACAGATTGCTATGAGATTGAACGTTTCCGCAAGGAGGCACACATGAGCTGGTCCGGTGGATTTTCCTGGAGCCCTCCACCCAGCTACAGTTTAGGATTCAGGGCTGGCTTAGGTCTTTCGGGTTTAGGGTCCGGGGCTTAGAGCCATAGGGTCCATGGTCTAGGGCTTAGGATTTCGGAGCTAGACTTTCGAATTTGCGGGAACAGGAAGCTCATTAAAAGTTGGGAAATGATGATATATGATATTATATGACGGTTTATTATAGTATATTGTAGTACATTATCGTATATTATACTACATTATGGTATATTCTGGTATGTAATGGCAAATGTTTCTTCAGGACGTTTCAAAATCTCCTGCTATAAGCCATGGCTGTTTTCAGATTCAAGCTTGGGACTACAAGATTTAGGGTTTAGGGTCTAGGCTTGGGGTGCAGGACCGGGTTGATAAACCTTGATAAGTAACTCTTCCGGAAGCAGTCTGTGAGAACAACTCAACTTTTTCAAAATCGCATCCTCTGATACAAGTTTAACCCCGACCATAAACCCTAGACTCAAATCCGTGAACCGCAGGCCCCTCTGTCGTTTTGGTTTCCGATTCCCAGAACTCCTTTTGGAGCTTGTGGATGAACGCCGTGAGAACAGATTTTTCTTTTGTAAGCTGTCGCCCGTACCCTGGAAACAATCTTGGGTATTTCTTGAAAAGAATCCACATACAATCCTCAATAACAAACCCCAGAATCTCCCTATGATCCCTACGTATCCACAGGGGCCCTCATTTCAAGAAACTAACTCTCCCTAAACCCCAAAACCCTAAACTTAGGGTTTGCATAGAACCTCAGCGGCGCTTCATGTCTGGACTTTAAAATTAGTTGCTAACAAGCTGCAAAAGGGCTTCCTTGCATTAGAGTTTAGGGTTTAGGGGTTTGGGGTTTAGGGTTTGGGGTTTAGGGTTCAGGGTTGGAGGGTCATGGGGACTTAATAAACAGGGTTATAATTCGGATAACTAGGGTTACTATATGGGTTATACTTACCAAGTCCCCCTGACCCTCCAAGTAGGGTTTGGGGCTTAGCCTCTAGGGTTCAAGGTTTATGGTTGAGGGTTTGGGTGTAGCTGTACGGTACTCAAGTTGCGAGCGAGAAATCGTAGACCCATGATTAATAAACCCCATCCTTTTAAGGGCCTTGATATCAGGATCCCTATTATAATCCCTATTAGGGGGAGTTATGAATCAGGAGTCTGGGTAAGCGAGACTTGGTATAGAACAGCCTGCAATGCTTCTAAGATCTTCTAAAGGTATTTTCTCATCTCAAGCTTCATTTTGCTTGCCCGTACCAGACCCTCAACCCTAAACTGGCCCTAAAGCAGGTGGCGCTATGCAACAAAGCCTCGAGGACGTCCTGAGGCTTGACGGCAAGAGCTTGTTGGGTTCAGGGATGAGGGTGAAAGTGGCTGCAGGGGTTATGTGATTTCTAGGGGCTGTAGGATCTCTAGGTGTTCTAGGTGCCATAGGGTTATAGGAGAAGCAGGGAGCATGTTATGTATTTCCTAGTGTCTGAGATCTACTTGAGGATGAGTATTCGCTACTTTTAGGGTGCTTTTGAGCCTACCAACTTCATGATGCTGACAGTGAATCTTACATGCGACCCAGACGCTGACTTGGCTTGCTACCTGCAGGAAGCATCGGTTAGGATGGCAACTGTTGAGTACTGGTGCAGATAGTGCTCGCAAATACCCCTAAACCCTGCCCCTAAACCTCTAGACCCTAAACTCTAAATCCGAGACTCTAAACCCTAAATCTCAAACCCTACCCCTAAACCCTAGACCCTAAACCGTAGCCCCTAAACCCTAAACCCTACCCTAAACCCGAAAGCCTTAACCCGAAAACCGATCCCAAATCCGATAGTTAGTTTCCCAGGGCCCCAAACCTGCACCAGGCCAAGCTCTCAACCCCAAACCCTCGACCCTGATGATAATCAACTGGCCTAGGGTACCTTCAAAGGGGATATAGCAGTTATATAGGGATATTAGGGTACCTCTAAAGGGGATATAGGAGTTATATAAGGATATTCGGGTACCTTTAGAGGGGATAGAGGGGTTATATAGGGATATTATGAGGATAGATAGGGTTTACGGTTTTCCCAAAAATGGGGAAGGTTGAGGAGTGTTCATATCAGAGTTTACGGTTTAAGGGGTTAGGGATGAATGCGCTTTGAGGCAGTAGACAATACTTTTGGCCCAGGCAGCTCCGTTGGAAGATGCTTCGGACCCAGCCCCGGGGCCCACAAAGGAGGAGAGCTCTGGTTCTAGCGGACAACGTAGGAAAAGTTTAGGGTTTAGGGGTTCTTGAATGTAGGGGTGATTCCTAGATTCATAGATATGTAGGGATGATTCCTAGATTCATAGATATCACAGGGAGATTCTGTGGGAATTCAGGATTTCCGAACGTTGCGCGGTTCCAGGGGCGGCTCAGCTTCTTCGGGTGATTTTGAGAGCAAATCTGGAGCATTTCACTGTTTTGGGGGGGAATGTATGAAGTGTATGTGCATGCTTGGGATACGTATAAGCATGTATGTAGCATGCATATATACATACATAAAAGACACATATGGATCTATGCAGTTAACAGAGGTTTGATTGGTGAAATTTTCAGAAGGTGAGGATTGAACATTATCCTAAACGATTCCTTTCTTAGGGCCCACATCCTACTTGGACGTCCATGGGTAGTTATAAGTAGACTTATATTTATGTTTATATTTGATGTGCATAAACCGCAATCACAACCTAGCTGACCGGGCTTTCCATCCTGCCTCCATCCATCCCTGAACCTTCAAGTAAGCACTAAGTCCTATCTAGTCTTGTAACACACCGACACAGCTCCACGTACTAGGGCCCCTACACCTAAAACCATACACCCTAAACTTGCTGGTTGCCAGTAGGGAAAAAGGGAAGATAATCCCTATATCATATACTCCCTCATTACCTACAACCCCCCAGTAAGCAACAACTTCCGGTGAGCCAAATATGGTATGCCAGGAAGATTCTACACCTTGTCACCCAAAGGCAAAGAACCCTAAACCCTGAAGGCTGAACCTTTACCCTAAACCCTGAACCCCAAACCCAAACATTGGGACCCTATTAGGATCATGTAATAGCTAGAGAGTTCTTATTGTAGGGGTTGGGCTAACCTAAACCCTAAACCCTCAAGACAAAAATAAATAGAACTTTTCACAATCAGACATGCAAGTCTGTTTGCCCAAATTTNNATGAACCATTTGGCGCTGTTCCCAACTCCCTGTTCCGGGCAAAAGCAAGCACTAAACATTCAGAGAGCCCCCCCGAGGCCCAGAAAAGGTTGGGAAGAGGTCCAGAAGCCTAGAAAAGGCCCAGAAGAGGCCCCGAGCCAAAAGAGGCCCGAGGCCCCAAAAAAGGCCCAGAAGAGGCCCCAAAGGTTGGGGAAGAGGTCCAGAAGCCTAGAAAAGGACCAGAAGAGGCCCCGAGGCCAGGCCCTAGAAAAGGTTGGGAAGAGGTCCAAGCCTAGAAAAGAAACCCCGAGGCCCTGGCACTCCTTCCCTCCGGCATCCCAAACCCCAGTCCCAGCCCCAGCTTGCCCCATCAGGGCCGCCCCCTGCACCAAACCAGTTTTGGACAGCAAAAAACACAACTTGGTCAAAACATGGTCAAAACTTTCGGTCAAAACTGTCGGTCAAAACTTTCGGTCAAAACTTTCGGTCAAAACTCGGTCAAAACTCAGGGACCCAAACCCTATACAATTTCTATAAACCCTAAACCCTAAACCCCATACCAAAATCCCTTTTCTAGCATTGACCTGAGAGAAATGGCGAGGATGGCCGGAAGAAGTGCTGCTGCGCGCTGATGTGATCGGAAAACGCTGAACACATAAATTTAGGGTTTAGGGTTTAGGATTTAGGGTTTGAGTGGCAGAGGTCTACAAGTAACTACTCGACAGCAAGACAGACAATGCAGCTTAGCGTATTGTAGCGGAGTACCACTTAGGTTCGGCCCCACCCAATAATCTTGGCATCGTTTGCAAGAACGTCGCAGAAGGATGCCAATGACATTGCCAGCATTTGTGGTCGCTAGTAGGTGGGGGCCGAACCTGATGTACCATGGCATAGCCTGACATGCTAATACAGCTGATGGGCTATTCAGCCTGCCAAATGGCAGGATTGCCTGGCAACTTATCCCAAACAGGGTCTCCCTCCCTCTCTGATGCGCTCATGCCCTGAAAGAGTGTGATCTTCCTGGGAGAGGGACCCTGCTCATGATAGGTGGCCGCTTCCATTGTTCACGATTGTCTGCCCGAAGTGGAGACAAAAGTTGAGAAGCCCGACAGAAGTTGTTTCCAAGGGATATTCTGTACAACAATACGGCGGTGATTTCAGTTGCTACCAGCCTGCCAACCTAGTTCTAATTATTGTGACTGGCGTGGAGGTCACTGTCTCAATGTCTAGTGCCCGTAGGGGCTTCAATCCGCAGCATGTAGGTCAGGCCCCAACCCACTCATAGTGGTATTATATATCTTATAAGTTCTTAGAAGGGAATAGCGGAATATGATCCCTACATAGTCCCTATGTAATATAATTCTTAGTAGGGAATAACGGAATATAGTGGCTACATGACCCCTATATAGTAGAATATATTGCCTTCTTCCCGTAAGTTATAGTGGTGTCGGCTATCATGTGTTTTCCCAGTGCTGCTCCAGCTTTTGTATCCAGGGGGTTATTGCAGAAGCCTTATAGTTTTAACTCCACGTTCTAAACCTTATGCCTTAAATCCTAAGCCCTAAGCCCTAAGCGTTCGTACAGTGCAAAGAAGGTCAAGAAATAAGTAGATTCAGCAGATTATCCCCAGACCCGCACTTCCTCTTCTCTGTTTTTGAGTCAACATGGAGGTTTCCCAAAATTGTGTGTACCTTTTGGGGGTCCCCATATTAATGACTATAGTATTTTGGGGTCTATATTGGGGTACTCCTCTTTGGAAACTACCACATATTTTTTTAAAATGTAGATTCAGTTGTAGATGCTTCCTATGGAATAAGCAGTTGCGGTTAGGGGCTTGGCACATCCAAGGGATCAACATTTTTGGCCACGTCTGGCAAGGACTTGGCCGCATTTCAACCCAAAATGGGCGCACAATTTTCTGGGAGGGTTAAAGTCAGGGTTTGGAGGTTTAGGTTTAGGGCTCAGGGCTTGACCTCCTTCTGCAGATCCCCATTCCTAGTTAGGTAAGGCATCCGCCCGCGCACGCAGCATGGGGTGATATTGCCTTGAGCATTGAGGGAGGCTGCCCCTTAATTGATCTTATTTTAGCTTCATCATCCACAAATAACCTGAATTAAGGGGGAACCTAGAGGGGTAGTATAGAGTGGCCATGCGTAAGCCTTGTATCCCCCTTGTCTTATGTACCTCTCCATAACCCTCCATGGCCCTGGTTTACTCCTCATTTACACTTGCCCATTTCAAACCTCCTTCCTGGAACTGCCCTTAGCAGCAGGCAGCCAACTACATCCAGGGACTTGCAGATGTGTTGATCGTGGGTGGCATGTGCCTTGTGGCCACTCGGTTTGAGGTTTACTCGGAGCTTCATAAGCTCATGGTAAGTATATTTATGAGCCGTATGAGCCATATGATTACCCCACTTATCACTAGTACCAACCTATTTACTAAGTCCCCCTGACCCAAAACCCTAAAGCCGAAATTATGTATTCTTTTCCGCTCCTCCACATACCCCTGCGTCCCCCAGACGTTCCAAGTAGGTTTCGACATATTAATAGGCAGGCGAGAGAAGCATTTGCAAAAGTTATGGTCCTTTTCAGGGCACCTTGTATACTAGGCCGTATTAGAATGGGGACCCAGAATGGCATCACAACTTTCCCAACCTGCCATATAGGTGCAAGCAATAGTAATGAGATGCAAATGAGGAAAGCGACAGCAGCACTGAGTTCAATCAAAATGATCAAATCGCAGTAGTCGTAGGCAATTGTTCGGTTTTCAGATTTTGTGGTAACGGTTCTAGAAGCAATGATCTTAACAAAGCTACAGATACAGATGTGCTAGCGGCATTGAGTCCGATCATTACATGCTGCCCTTCCCGTCGTTGACAAGAACTCTGACGCGATGACGTCTTTCAGGTTACCCGCTACCAATACGCACATGAACAGTTTAGGGTGTAGGGTTCAGGGACAATACCCATAAGCACAAGACCATCAAAGCAGTCATGGTGAGAGTCCACAGTGAGAGTATGAGTTCGAGTAGTGTTGGAAGCACTGGCACGGAAGCGATACCTTTACTGGTTCTTAGTAGGGAATATGGTAGTATAATACCTATAAAGCCCACAAATAATATTTTCCCTTGTGCCCGACCAACCTCCATTGCGTAGTTGTGCGAGACTCTCCCAAAACAACCTCCACTATGCTTTGGAGTCGCCCGTTTCATCTCTCTGTATCCCTAGGGTCTCTGGCAACCCTCCTACCCCCGACGCTAAACCCTACACCCCAAACCCCGCACCCAAAACCCGAAGCCCTACACCCTAAACTGTGTAGCTCAGATATCCCAGGTTTCCAACACTCCTGCTCGACACCGGCACCTCGTAGGCTACTTTGAGATCGTCGAGGTGGTCCAGATTCGCCCTGAGGACCCCAAACCTTCGACTCTTTTTCTGGGTTGCTGTTAAGGAACCTAAATTAAGTGACTATATTGGGGAAACCCTTTTGTTTACTACATATACCCATTATGGTAACTTAATTTAAGTTCCTTAACAGCAACCCAGTCTTTTTAGGATTTCGGGCTTTGGGGTTTAGGGCCAGGGATGAGGGTTTAGGGTTCAGGGTTTAGGGTTAGGGTTTGGGGTTTGGGGTATTGGGTGTGGGGTTTAGGGTTTAGGGATGAGGGTTTAGGGTTCAGGGATTAGGGTTGAGGCTGTACTGGGCTATTGGAGAACGAAAGAAACGAGCATGGACAATTCAATGGAATGAATGGAATCTGGCTGCTATGGTGATTTAATGGCGTTTCATGTATAAGGCTGAATAAGTACCCGAAACCCTAAACCGCTCCCATCATCCTTGTAAAGCTATAGTGTCATGCACCCCTCCCCCCACACCCTTTCCTAGTTGATTAGGTTCCTTTGGCAAGCCCTCAACACTGGCAAACGTCATAATCCCTTCCCCCTAGCATGAAGCACCCCCCCCAACCCCGCCACTATAGACTTTAAGCAGGAAGCTCAAACCGTCTGGGCCACTCTAGGGAACCTGTAAGATTAGGGCCATGCTGCATTGAGTTCTCCAATGAATGGCGGAGAACTTTGGGCGGTAAGCGTTCCAGCAGTCACAGGATGTGGTAGTTTCCATGAGCAGGGGAGACCCCATAATCTCAGGACCCCAACAAGAGAAACCTGATTTTGGGAACCCTCCATATAATCCCAACAGTTGTAAGTTCCAAGAGCGATTCTTTCCTGTTGGGGCCCCTGCTTCCTGCCTCCCCCCCTCCCCCTCAGCAGTCGAAGTGGCCATACGAGCCCGTAAATTTCGGCGAGGACTGCAGCGTCCAGAGACCCTTTCACTGACACCAAAGCCAGGGTAAAGGGAAGCCCGAGATTCATGAATTTGGGCTGGAAAGCTGCTCCCTAAATCCTCAGGCGGGCTGTCATGTATGGAATAGATCTTGCAGGAGATTTCTCGTGTCACTGTTGATTAGTAGGGAACAAGATATTCCTACTAAGCCCCAGTAAGTCATGTAGGAGGATCAGCACAGAAGTTTTTTCAAGGCTGGCACCGCAGTTTACCCAATGGCAAATCACGGCAAGACCGAGGGGAGTCCCCCTTTCATGGAGGATGGTACTGGTACTTGATCCTCTCACCTTATCTCTGTCACCCTGTCCCACAACATACTTGATATCAGGGTGTGGGGGATCAGAAGCCCTAAGCCCTAAACCCAAAGGCAAGGATTATGAAAGCAGAAGAAACCATGAGATCGTGAGGAGGGCCCCTTCGGACCTTCTCTCTACATCTGCCGGCGAAGGGGGCCTGATGCAGCTGCAGCAGATATTCATGCTTAGGTACGAATTTCCTGCGAGGACTGTATGGTCCCCTAAACCTTAAACCCTAAACCCCAGACCCCAAATCCTCTTGTAGGATTTTTTCCCGCTTCCAGCTAAGCATGAGTAAGCGGAGGAACCGAAGAGAGGCTGCTGCCAGACACAAAAGATGTGCCTGCAGGGCGTGAGCTTCGGGGCTCAGGGTTTAGGGTTTTGAATCGGGTGAGGGAGAGAGAGCGAGAGAGAGACACAGAGACAGAGAGCGATGGTGGGTGCTGCAACAGAAGATTGTTGACCTGTAGAGGTCATTGATTCGGCAGAAATGTTTCAGTGACAAAATCCCGTATGCCCTTGTGCATCTAAACCCCATAGGTGATGGTAGTTCTGTATACTCAGGGCGGTGCAGGATTTTGTCCATCAACCAACAGTACCACACGTGCGGTGCTGCCCTGGGCTATGGATTCTGGGATGATTTTTGCTTCTGCTGCCATGACAGGCAGAGACCACCAAGCGGCAGGCGACTGAAGCGCGCCTGATTCTCACAAAGTATTAATAAGAGACTTACATTAGTAACATGAGTAATGGTACTACTAATAGTAGTAATAGTAATAGTAGTGATAGTAGTAATAGTATCAATTGTACTAGTAGTAATAACAGCCCATAGTACGAATAGCACTAAACGTCATAACAGTACTGACAGGAATAATTGTGAATCCTCATAGTTTTTTGTGTTTGACGTGGAGAACATCTCTTTCTCACAGCCCGAGCGCTTGTCGGCAAGTGGCCAAAGATGCCTCTGAAAAGACATCGAATGCTGAGCCACAGGTACATGTGAGTAGTATTTTATTTGGGGATACAATGGTACCCAATATAGAGTAAGATTATATCCTCCTTCTGGGTATAGTTTTTTATATAAGGAATATTATCTTACTATGTTCAACCGCCCAAAAAGCACTACTCATGTGATTTTTTGACGCACTGATCACAGTGTTCCTGGTGAGGGGCTGATAATAGCAAACATGGCAACAAATAGCCGCAAACATGAGATTAAATTGAAAAATGGCCAGCTCTGGATGAAACAAAATAATGGCCAGCTCTGTTGAGCTAATAGTAGTAAAAAAATAGTAATACTAGTAATAGTAGTAACAGTAGGAATAGTACTAATAGTAGTAATAGTAGTAATAGGAATAATAGCAATAGTAGCAATAATAGTAACAAGATCAATGATGGCAATACTAGTAGGAGGGAGAGAGGTGCGGACTTCTGCAAGCCCAAACCCGCTTCCGCAGCTTTTTTTCAGGGCCTGCTCTTATCATTCTAGATTTGCTGTATGCTTGGCACTTGAGTGGCCTGGGCCTCAGTCGACCCTGCAATTATTCCTTGTGCTGTTTAGGGTTTAGGATCTAGGGTTTAGCGCCGCTTACGGCATAAAGGTACCATTGTAGGGGATTGCATAGGGACGTCCTGGGGATCCTTTTCCACACTCTCCTTCTACACACCATTAAGTTTTCGTAACGGGGGAAACCACTTGCCGCCACAACGCGGCTAGAGGGTGAGTCTTGTTGCGTAGACGGCTGCCCCCAACCCTAAACCCTATTGCCTAGATGGCTGCAATTTTTGCTAACCCTCGCCCGCGTGCCGCTGAGCCCCACCTACATGTAACAGCCCGAACCTTCAACCCCAAACAGTAGGTCATTAGGTCAATGGATTAACAGTTATTATTCTGGTTTTCCGGGGCTATAAGTATAACCGCTCAGTCCCCCCGACTCTCCAAGTGAATCTTCAGACCTCGAAAATCTATATCCTAAACCGCGACGTGTGAAGCTAAATCCTAAACTCCAAAGCCCGTTACGCTACCCGTACTCAGTACCTTGCACCACGCGGTGAGAAGAGGCACCAGAAACACACGGACGCACACAAAATCTCTAATTTCTAAACCTTCCTACTGAAGCCGCACAAATCCCCATCCTAAGCCCTCAGCCGCTTTAACCCCAAACCCTGAACCCTTACCTCCTGAAACCACAAAGCCTAAACGCCCCCCCACCCTGCCAACCACTCAACCCTAACCTCCCCAACCTCTCAAACCGCTCCAACCCATTTTTCGAACCCCCCCCAACCCCGATCCCAAAACTAAACCCAAATCCTTATAAAGCCTAAGCCCTAAGTGCGTGTGGAGTAAGCGCGCATGGTCATAGCAAAAACATCCTGAATCCTAAACCTTAAATCCGAATATACTAATATATCCAAATGTAGTATCCACTCTGTTTTCCATTATCCCAAAATGACCCTGATATCAGCCCCCGCAAACCCTGGGCCCTCAACAGCTCAAAAGAAGGAATCCTAAAACCCTAAACCCGAAACATTTAAACCTAAACCTCAAAACCCTCAAAAGGAGGAATGGGCGGCTGCGGCTCGAAAAGTCGAGTTGAGTCGGCGCAGCCCAAGGCTTTGAAGGCAGTTGCGCGCCAGGTTTCAGAGATTTAGGTTTTAGGGTTTAGGGTTTAGGGTTTAGGATTTGGGTTTAGGGTTTGAATTTTTAAGTTTAAGGGGTTGTATATGAGGATATATAGGGATATGTACGGAAGGCGGTTTAGGGCTTAGGATTTCGGGGTTCATGGTTTATGATTTGGGGTTTACGGGGTTTGGGTTGAAAGGGTTCAGGCCCTAAACCCTGAACCCTCAACCCAAAACCTAAAGGATTTCGGGCCGAGGGTTTAGGGAGATTCTCAGGGCCTTCCAAGCAAGACAGGCCTTCTAAGAATTCTGAGTTCCCTATATAACCCCTATACTATAGTAGTTTCCATTTTCTTTTCCATTATCCCTATATAACCCCTATATACTATAGTAGTTTCCATTTTATTTTCCGGTATCTCTAATTTCTATAACCCA
>CAJNIZ010000403.1:61789-137218 GCA_905231905.1 Symbiodinium pilosum | reverse complement strand
CTTAAAGGGGGTTATATAGGGGATCATATAGAGGAGTATGACAGGGCTTATGAAGGGGTTTAGACTATAGCCCACATGAGGGTTGAAGTGTCCAGGGCTTCAGGGTGAAGAGTCTTAAGGTCAGACAAGCCCCAGAACCCCAAAGCCTAAGCCTATCAACCCCCGAACCCTGCCCTCTTAATACCTCTAAGCCCTGAACCCTAAACCCCCAAACCCTCCAACCTGCAAGCCCCCTAAAGCCCTTGAAGCCTGAACCCTAAATTCCCAAACTTTCCAACCCATAATTATTCCCTGGTGATTTCAGCTGCAGCAGTCACGCTAATTTGCAAATAATGTTCCACGCGCAGATCTGCGCTTTCTAGACCCTAAACTCTAAACCATCTGGAACTAACATCATGTCATCAGCTGGGCGCAGTATGCGGAAGATGGTTAATCCCTTCCCCTTATATTAACACCCCCCACCCCTCTAATATCACATATTTCTACTACAAAAAATTATACCACAATTGGAACATTTGATATTCGAAGGGTGGGGGGTTTTATATTAGGGGGAGGGATTACCATTGTCAAGAGCTTTAGGTCCAGAGCCGGCTGGGATATGCTCTTCTGTGGTGGAAGCTGGTAACAAACTTCACTTTCAGCTCTCATCGCAACTGACACGTGGGCTATAGTAACAGGCTACCCCTGGCCAATATCCTGCTTCTGAAGAAGCCATTCGTCAGAACCAACAGTTGTAGCAAGATCTGAGTTTGTCAGCGCTCAGGAAAAGGGAGCCATTGCCCAACACAAGGCCGTGCCCCCTGGAAGGATCATGCCATGGTAGAAATGTTTACATAAACAGCTGCGTCTTAGCGACTGTCAGGAATCGTTGGTTGAAGCCTGTGATCGTAGATCCTCGACCGATCCATAAATGCAAGGGCAGGTTCCATGAGGTATTCAGGGGCTGCACTGCGCTTGCCATGACTTGAGAACCTCAGCAGCTTTGTGCTCGGAAATGGCGTGGGCAAAGCCATTGACGCAAACACGTTCTTCTCGCGACAGTTGAAGCCTGTAATAAGTGCAATGTTATTAGTAATTGGTACTTGCTTGGGTACCAGCTGGCAAAATTGAAGGCCGTAGCACCTCAATCCTCGAGCAGCCTACTGCTGCCCCAGAGAGATGTAGTTTGATGTGAGGCTTTCTCAAATTAGGGCTGCCCTCAGAAACCCTATTAGGCGCAACGACAATTGGTGTAGTTTTCTGAACCACTCATATCAGGTGTTGAAGCTGCGACTCCGCAAGCCCAGCCAGCGCAGGTGACTGCATGAGCATCAACATGATATGCCAGATGCGCGTGCGGTAGAGATGTCAGGACAGGATGGGCATAATTGTTCTTTTGCCTTGCGCGCCGGCATACATCTCTAGTTTGCAGGCTTGTATGATTTCTTGTCATGTGCAGTTTGCCGGCAAGGATGCTGTGCAGATCAGAGCTTTACTGTGGCAGTCATTTTTTGTGCTACGTAGGCACTCTCCCAGCACAGCTAGAACTTGAGCAGAGGAGTCCCAGCGCTGCATGGTAGCCTTCACAATTTTGGCCGGCATTGGTGTACAGACTTGGCAGTGACAAGGATCGTTGCCAACCTATGCCATTAATGTCTCCCTGATTCGCGTCGTAGTTCTACCTCCCGGATCTTCTTAGACAGCATCAACAGAGTAGCACCAATAGAGTGTTTTGGCAAGCTGTGTAAAGTAGGCCGCGGCCTCTTTTGCCAGTTTCAAAATACCTTTCTCAGTGTGAGTGCAGTTTTGTTCGCCAGGAGCCAAGCAATTAGTTAGGTCCCTTTCCAGGGGTTTCAGCTTGGATTGGGGGTTGTGTTGTTTTGAGGAAAACTTGAAGCCCCCACATGCAAGCTGAAATGCATTGCTACAAGTGCTCGTCAAGGTTTCAACGGCACTATCTTCGCTTACGGCCAGACAGGCGCGGTGGGGCTTGGCAGGTTTAGGCAGCAAGCCGTGAGTATGGGAAATGCTGTGTCTTCGTGTTGCGTGCCGAACTGCAAAGTTGTCCTCCGAAGTCTAGAGCCTGCGGAGGGTGTTACCGATTGCAAGTTGAACATGTGATTCCACTTGCTAAGTATCACCCTCCTGAAATCCGAAAAAGTCTGCATGCATATGTATCATATGGCGGATGCCAGGGGCGGGCAAGTCCCACACCATGAGTGGCCCCGCAGACGGCCCTCCGGAACTTCAAGGCAGTCTCCCAAAGTAGAGTTGGCCTGGACGTCTGTTTGCTCTGTATCTGCATGATTCCTGTGGGCACGCATCCAAGCCCTCGAGATCAGCAAAGTCGATCCTGGCCTACTTGGGGTGAGTGCGGGGTTTTAGCGGCATGATTCTGTACTTATCTGGGTTGCTGTTAAGGGACTTCAATTAAGTTACCATGATGGGTATATATAGTAAATAATAGGGTTTCCCAATATAGTAACTTAATTTAAGTTCCTTAACAGCAACCCAATTATGTGGTGCTCAAAACGTTTTGCCATCTTACCAGAGTACCGGGCATGAGGTGATTCCTTGCATGCTCAGGGATTCTGAAGTTCTTGAGACTGAGGGAGCTATTAGTTGAGGTCCCTATACCAAGGATCCCAAAATTTGAAGGATACGGTCTTTGCTTTCAGGCAAAGGCAGACAGAGTGCAGCAGTCATAAACACGCGCAAATCATCAGCATCGACCGCTAGGCTGAGGCTGGGAGAGTTGTGGTCCTAGATTCCTTGTTTTCCATGACGTTTATTCTTGGCAACTTTTAGGGTCTTGAATTTGCAGAAGCTACGTCTTACCTTCAAATCTAATCGAGCAGGCCTCCTGCCGCGATCCTTCTCGCACATCTTCAACAACATTGCCTTGGCCTTTGGGGAGATTGCTCTGAAAAGGTCTGCTAAGATCTTTTCAAACAAATGTTCCCATTATACAAGTTCTTCTCATACATTTTTGTGCGTTGCGTCTTGGCATTGTCTTTCTTGGCATTGTGTTCTCTGAAAAGTTTGGTGTTGTTGTTGAGGCGGCAGGCGTGCCCGCAACTGTCTCTGGCACTTTGGAGCTTGAAGGAGGGCTTCGGGGTGAGACCAACCTACCCGGCTGCATGGCATCTAAGCCCGAACCTGAAGCCAGGCCTCTGCCACAGCTCTTATTCACATGACGTCTCTGCGCTGCCGAGGATACAACCTCCCAAGACACCACGTGCCACCTTCCCTCCTTGAAGATCCGGGATCCTTGGGGTGCGAAAGGTTGAATGGAGTAAGAAGAGGGCTTGATTCGCATGTGCTACTTCATAGCTATGCGAGGCAGGTCTTGTTTCAACTGCAGGCATGAGGAAGACCACGTACCCAGATGAGGAAGCCATTTCGGTGCGGACCGAGCATGCTGATCAGCCCGTGCAACTCCAGGTACCTTGTGAGAGGGTCGTATCTGGAGATCTACAACGAGGCTTCTGCTTGCAGATTCTGCAGCTCAGTTTCATGCATGGCTGCTTGTAGCTGTGAAGTATGGTGCTTCCTGGGGTCCGGTTCTGCGAGCATTGCCAGTGAAATAAAGTCGCCCTGCCCAGGGTGATTATGAGGTTTCCGGGGACGAAGTAGGTGGATATTGAGTTCTACCGGTCTGATACTTTCCCAGGTATTCTCGTCGACTGCTGCGCTAATTTTTGGAGGGATACATGTCAGTTTTCAAAGCAATTCGCGCGCCACGTTGCTCGGTGTAAGTGCTTCCCGGCTCAGCGAGAGCATTGAAGTAGCCTTTCATGAGAATTCCCGTGGTTACAGGTAAGGAAGTTAAATGGAGTTTCCGCGATTTGTGTATACTATACGGTGATTTTGTTCCCTTCTAATGGTAACTTCATTGTAGTTTCTTGCAAGCAACCCTGCATCCTTTATTCCTGCAGCAAGGACCAGTCCTCAGACATGCAAGCTGAACTTTCAAGCTCAACTCGTCACGAGACCTTTCCGTCTTCAGCCTCTGATTTGTGGCCGGCCACACTTTATCTGCGCAAGGCCTTGTAGGAACCGTATATCATGTACATGGTTCTTTGCGTGGTCATGTGCTTTGTGGGTCTTCGGCAAACGCGGCGTCCCCACACGACAGACCCACTTATTCATGAAGTCCTGCCGACGCGGCCCAAAAAAGGATCCCTTGTTTTCAACAACGTTCGTCTGACTGCTCCCTGGGGAGGTTCACAAACATGTGCATGCTGCGAGCTGCTATACTGCTTGCCGGCGACCGAAATTGGAACGCAATTTAGGGAGCAGTCCATGTGCAGCTGTAGTCAGGACCTGTCATTCGTCCTAGTCCCAGAAATGGAAAATTGTTCCAAACCCTAAGTCTCCAAGTCGTAAACTCTAAGCCTGAACTTGGAAGCACCAAACCCCCAAACCTCAAATCATTAAACCCTATGTATACATGTATATATACTTGAAAGCTTGAAGCACAACATCTCCGACCCTCAACGCTCAGACCCTAACCCTAAACCCGAAACTCGAGCCCTCTAAGTTTTCAGGAGATCCGAGACCTGCTCTCCAAGAATCCCAAAGGCAGGTGCGAGCTCAAGGAGCGGATTTTGTTGTTTTAGGATTTAGTGTGTAGGGTTAGGGTTTAGGGTTTAGGGTTTTAATGGTTAGGGCTTCGAGTTGTTATAGCTACTATGAGGGGGAATCAAATGGAAAAGAACATGGAAGATGACATGGAACTTAGGTGTTATGTGGATACATATGATTGTTTCTGTAAATAGGGGGAGCTATGTCAGAAGTCGTCAAAACTTGGGCAAAGGAGATTATGTAAGGCTTGGACATGGAACCCAAACTTGGCCCAAAGCCTTGTAAAGCGACAGGAACCCCTGAAAAGTGACACTTCCCCGGAGCCTGTAAAGCCATGGGAACCCCTACCCTAACCCTAGGCCCTAAACCCTTGGAGAAAGAAGGCAGCAGACCCTTGGCGCTTGCGCAGACGTAAACGTCCGAGGGGCTTCAAAACAAAGACCCTAAACCTTAAACCCTAAACCTGAAATCCTATCAAATGTTACGACCAGCAGGCAGCCATCAAGTTTAGACACATGCTCATGTAACTATTCTTGGGGTTTAGGGTTCCAATGTTATGACGTGATTATATTGTTATTCTCATTATGGTGGCAGTTGCCATGGTTATTATTGTTACCAGTATTATTCAACTATTCCTAGGATTTAGTATGTAGGGTTTCATTTCTTGTTGTTATGGCCGTTCTTGTCATTATCATGTGATGGTTATTGTTGAACAATCGGTGCTACCACCTTTCAGGCTTTGTTTTAAAGAAATATCTGGAGTGTTACTATTGTTGTAGGAATGGAAACGAAAAGGAAAGCCACTGTTTAGAGGCCAGGGTTCAGCAGAGCTATTTTTACTAGTAGCCTTATTGCTAGTATTCCCACTGCTTCTGTTCCTGTTTTTTTTGTTATCACGGCTGATGTTACTTCTTTACTGTCATTGTTACATTTTTTTATATACCGTTGTTAGTGTTATTGCGTTGTTACTCTTATCATTACAGAAAGGGACGCTGGGGGCCCCTGGTTTCGCGTAGATTTGCTTTTGGAGACTTGCCGCCTTTTCATTGTAACCTTCTTTCTGACCTCTCAAGCTTCCACTGGAATGTCAAGCAAGTGCCTTTCTGAGCAGCAGTTCTGACCATGTAATCCCACTTTTTGTTTAATTTTCCATTATCTTCCCATTTGATTGTCCAGTATAGTAATCATAGCAACCCTAAACCCTAAACCATAATCATGGCTATTGCGGGTAATATCCCTAAACCCTCAAAGCGACTCCGTTATAGGTTGTCCAAGTGGCTCTTAGTTCTAGGTGATACGATAGGAACTGTTCTTGGTTCATCCCACAGGGGAAAAGTTGAGGAAAGTGGAAAATCAAGACGCATCTAGGCTCGATTCCTGGTCCTCGTCCTACTCCTCCTCCGTTGCTAGTCTCTGTGCCAGTGCTTTGCTTTCCTGCCAGCATTTGTTTTTTGTTCGCCGGCTCAAGGCGCGAAAGCTGCCGAGGAGTTTTAGTGTACAGCGTGGCTGTTGTGAACACAGCCCCATGGAATGGCCCTTCGGAGTTGCTTTTTAGGCTTCAGCGCTCGAGGCTTCTAGTCAGCTTTACATAGATCAAAAAGCATTGAGAACTCATTCCTGGTGACATGTCCTCATAATAGACCTGACGGTACTCGACGGTGCTGGTTTTGATAGCTTCTAGCTTTGCAAGCAAGTGGTGTAGGTCGCAAGACGGGCTCTCCGGAGGGTCCATTTCATGACTGAGGGCTTGTGCACAGAAAAGTTTTGGATGCTGGCCCCGGGAACGTGGCGCTGCTTGGCCTGTTTCTGTCGAGACCGTGTAGTTTGGTTGCTGCTCACCTGTTTGGGAGCACCAGATCTGGAGACATAACGATCAGTCAAGTAAGGCCTTTGTCATAGTCATCCCTTACCCAGTGTGTTCGAAGATTTGCTTGAACGGCCTCCTGACGCAATCCGCACGTTTGAGAGGTAAGTGCGAGATTTGGGATTGCAATGCTGGCGCTGTGTCAGTCCGGTGGCATGGCATGGCAAAGCAGTGTTCGTCTCTGTCATCTGGTGCTTCATTTCTTCTGCCACGACTCGTAGACTTGTTCCTGCCATGAAGTTGTTCTACCATTTCGGTCAAGCAATTTTTGTTTCATAAGATACACCTGGCAGCCCTCTTACCTGGCCGCTTTGATCTGTGCCACTATTCCTAAGTACTTCGCACTCCGCCCACTCAGCTACCCAGGCTCAGGAAAGAACAGCCTCCCCGTTGGCAGTGGGACCATGCCCAGCGAATGCTCTGCGGATTCTTGGCAGCCTCCAGTTGGCTTCATATAAGTATCAATACTTCTCTTGTCGACATACTCAACATCAGTTGCACTAGCAGGTCAAATAAGAACTTCTGTGCTGGAAGCTTTTTTTGTCATGGATGAGCAGCAGGAGGAGGAGGAGGAGGCAGTACCTTGCAGCACATCCTAATCTGTAATGCCCTCAACATGTGAGGAACACCTGGGCCAGAACCTCGGCAAGGGTGACAAGGCCCACTTCATAGACTGCGGAACTGCAGTGAGGGTTAGGTTTTGGTTTCAATGGTTTGAGGGTTGGTACTTGGTTTGGACAAGGTCTTGTATGCGGAGGAGCATTGGGACATCGTAAAAGACTCCCAATGGGGGATGCTCGACACTTTCTTCCATTCCCCACATTCTTACACCACTCCTAGTCTCAGACATCTGAATTGAACGGTTCAGCGCGGCTTGTTGTGCAGAATGCCTGGGGCGGGGTTCGTCTGTCAAAGCTTTTGCTTCCGGGTCCTCCTCGCCCTGCCATAGCCCAGTTAGTTCTGTTTGCCAACCTTATCATCCATCATTATCACTACTATTTTGTTATCATCATATTGTTACACTAGTGCTGTCATTACGGTGGATACTGAAAATCCAGCATGGCCCTAAGTACCTTATACCTTGGGAATAATGGGGCTATAGCATACTAAGGTCATGTAGGATGTTTAGTATCAACAGTTACCCTAAACCCAAAACCCTAGCATTATAAATAGAAATAGAAAATAAGTTCAGACTGCCTCTGCAGGGGCTGTCGTGTGGGTCTTCATCTTCAACTTATGCTTCTGGCGGTCCACCTCAGATGCTCTGCTGTGTTATATGGGGATATGCAGGGGTTCTATAGGGCTACGTGGGGTTCATGCAGGGGCTGTGTAGGGTTGCATGGGGATACATGTCTTACTTCAAAACACGGAAAATCAGAGGCAACATAGCATGGAAATTATCAAGCTAGGCATGCAAGGAGCTGCAAATACACAGTCAGATGAACTTGAGAACAGAAGCCCAAACCTGAAGTTCTTCACCGCCTTGTGATGCATACTGCGTACGCCGATTCTCAACAGGGTTGGAGTGAAATTCCTTGGCGAAGGCGCAAAGGGAGCAGCATTTGTTGGCTTCTCAGTGTCTAAAGCACCTGGTCATTGTCTCATGAGGGCTTCAAGTGTAACCCCAACCCTCAGCCTGCAGCTCTCCATCTAGCAAGAATGCTCGACATCCCCTTGAAGCATTGCTCCGTATGAAAGCTTGAGGCCTGGTTCTTGCACCTTAACGCAATACAAAACTGATCTGGACCTACAAGCCTACGCCAGAAGTCTCCGAGTCAAGGAGTCCGATTCCCCCTGGGCCCGTGCCCCGGGACGGCTCGCTCCCCCTGCAACCGCTGCAAGGAGCTGGTGAGGAACAACTAGTCCCCTTTCGCATTTCAAAACGTGTTTCATCCTCATTGGAGTCGCCCTGCAGAAAGGGATTTGTGATCTTAAAGAAACCCTGTGTCTGACGCGATGGCACGGGGTTGATGGGCGGAAGGCTTCCGGACTCTCCAGGTTTGCGGTGCATGCTGCAGTGAGATCTGGACGAGGCAAAGGAAAGGTTGTAGGACTTCGGGTTGAGGGCCTCTGGGTTTCAACTGTGGCTTAATGTTTCGGACCACACCTCACGCTTCATTGATTGTGTCGTATCCCTTGACAGCGTCAGCCCACAGCCACAGCTTTTGTGACCTAGTGTAGGCATCGATGGCAACTGCAGGAGTTTTCCCACACCACTGCTGCTGATGGAAGGTTTCCAAAACCACAACGCGCTCTTGCGCATGCTAGGAAACAGTGACCTTGCACCTCAGAAACAAATATGAAAGGCAAAGCGTGGCGTTCATGCTCACTGATCATCCGTGACCCCTATACAAACTCAGAGTCAGAGGTACTTGCTACACCCTACCCGTTTAATCATAGGAGATTCTGAGCCTACTAGTGACTCAAAACCATCAAGCCGCACAGCTCCAACTCTCGGGTGCAGGACTGGGTGCTGGTGATCGAGCTGCTGCCGCAGCAAGGCTCTCCAGCGGTGCCCGTCATGCATGGTTCTCGATCAAGCACCAGGCCCACAGTGCCTGAGGGCACGGGGAGCAGGCTGAGTCTAAGTGGGGCCTGGGTTTGGCCCTTTCGCCTTGACACTGGAAGTTTGACTTGCGGTGGGTTGAACACCAAACAAAGAGATTTATCTGCATAGCCAAACTTTTGCAACTCAGCAGTATAAGAATACAAGAGCTTCCACGACCCACAATACTCCTGTCCCTGGTTGGCCACTCTCAGCCCTGGCCTCTGTCTCCACTCCCTCACTTCATGCAGCTTCACCCTGAAAATTGTGCAAGGAAGAGAAGCTTCACTTGCACAACTCCGGCAAATGCCATCCTTGCGTAGCATACGCGCTCCGCACCCTAGCTGCATGCACAGCTGCTGATTTGAGAAGCTTTACTGGGAAGCCCAGGTGTCAAGTGACTCCTGTAAGATTGAGATATGAACTATATAGTCTCAGCTCCTTGTATCCCCCTTAAGAAGCCCTATAATGCTCTCCTATATCATCCCTGTTTAGAAGCTCATATGTATGAGGAAGTCTTGCATCAAGGAGCGTGATGCAACACATCAGGCTGGAGTATGCCAGGACACATATGCTGTAGACATACGGTGGATACTAAATCCGGCATGACCCGAGGCACCTCATACCTTGGGAAAAATGGTACTATAGTGTACTAAGCTCATGCAGGGTTTTTCGTATCAACAGTAGATGTTAATCTGAATGTAACAAGTCCACACTCGGCGCGTTCCCCAAATGTTGCAGCCTTAGAACCAGCTGCGGCTATGGCCTGTCGAGTAGGATGTTCACCTTCCTGCTTTTTGATGTTGTAAGTTGTAAGCCGGACAAACATGAATTATCTAAGCAACACTGCATAAAGCACGTCAGGTTCTGATGGCTGCTGGAAAGGCATCTGGGCAAGTCCGGTAGCTATGCAGATGTAAGTATTTGGGTATAGCTTTGTAGGCAGTCGTAGGCATAGGAGCAAAAGGCGGTGGGAAGCAAGAAGCCCAAACAGGTGTCAGTACATGTTGAAGTGCCATATAGTTTGATCCCCGCAACGTGAACACACATGACGCTTCTAGGTACAATTTCCTTGTTTTCGCCACATATTCCGCATCTTTCCCCTGCATATTGCCTGTACCCTAGAACCGCATGAGAACATTTTCAACTTCAACAACCTGCTGGCGAGAAGACTTGAAGATTTGCTGCATACGTGGAATCTTTGCAATGCCAACATAGTGGCCCCAGACATGACCCACAGTCGGCAGGAGATGATTGTTCTCATTGCCACTTCTGCACGGCCGCAACTGCTCGCATGCGGAGGATCCTCAGGGTTTCCAACAATCACAGCAATAATCATCACGAGTACTGCTACAATGACTTTCAATGATGCCACGAAAGTAGTAGATGTGGTAGCGGCATCAGTAGCAGTAGTAGTATTACAGCAGTACCAACAGTCATAGTTGTCGTTGTTGTCGTTGCCGCCGCCCCGGCGGCGGTGGTGGTGGTAGTGGTCGTAACCAGTAGTAGTAATAGCAGCAGAAATCTTCATTTCTGTGGAATGCTAACAGCTGGTATCTTTTTGGAAGCGTAGGGCCTACGTAGGGGGAGTAATTGGGTGGGTCGCGGTGCGAGGGCTGGGGTGGGAGTGGGGGTGGGTGGGTGCGGCATTCGCACACATGAAAAGCCATCGTAGTTACAGCATTGTGATGCTTTTGCGTTCCAGCACAGCCCCCCTCTGCTTGAGCTTTTGACCGTCCACCCCCAACATTTGAGGGAGCATGGTTGGTAGGGGCAGGCAGCAACTAGCAGTTGTAGACGCAGTAGCAGTTGTAGTCGTGTTGTTCTGACTTGACTCCAAAATTTGACTTCTGTGGTAGCATAGACCTGTGCAGCTTCTCGTGTGAAGGTGGGCCACATGCAGGCTGGTTTGATTTGTGGGCTTTGCGTTGGTTCCGAAAGAATTTTCTTTGGGCTGGAGTTTGAAGACTTTTCGTCGGTCCCAGCAACAGCCCGCTTGAGGTGGAAGGCTGCCTAGACTAGAACTCCACGAATCCTACTGAATTCAACGATGCATAGGAGTTTCAGACCTTGCTTAAGTGGTCTACTTCTTCAGCCGCTTTTTGTTATTGTTTGCGCAACAAAATCATCCTGTTGTTGATCTTGACGAGACAGTCTCAGAAGCGTCTTGATGATGCTGTGTAACTGGCCGTAGTCCCATGAGGATTTCTGCAATTCCCGTAGAACAAGCATACAAGAACATTTTCACATCCCATGTGTGCATTGGTTCAAGAGGGTTCTAAGATAGATGGCCAAGAGGAGCCAGCTTCAAACCGAAGCTCGCCGTCGGAGGCGGCGTGCGAGAAGGTTGCAACTCAGCAGTTCCTTGTCAGAAGTGCTTCATATCGCTGGGATGAAGTGATCGTGGTTCAAGGTTTGGGGTTGCGAGGTAGCTTCGGCTGATCATCAAATAGTTCAAAAAATCAGGACTGCAGAACATGTCGTGGGATTACCAACACTAGGATTTTTGAGTGGTGTCAAAAATGTGGACAAGAAAAGTAAATGACCGGATGACAGCAAACCTGGTGCTCTCCGTGTTACAGGAAATTCATTGCCAATCAGCAGCTACGACAATTCCACCCCGACGTGGCGAGTTAGATACAGCCTAAGCTCCTTTGTTTCACACTTTTTGCACAAGGGGTGATGCTTTGTAAGTTCAGGGTGTTTTGATGATTCTATTGGGTTAGCAGTCATTGCCTATGAAACGGCTGCTGGAGGTCCAGCCCCATGGGATTCCCAGTGTGGGTCCCTATCCCCCAAGAAATCGCGTCATCCTCTTAAGGTGCCCAGGATGCTCCGGAACCCGAGGAAGAGACGCTTGAGCCTCGTGCTGCCAAAAGCCCGCAAGAGTGATGCCGGGATTTATTTAGTTGTAGATAGCTGAACCAGCACGGTTTCAAATGAAATGCGCAGGTCGCACTTGCCATAGCCGGGTCTTCGCTAGGGCAGAACGTGATAGATATCCCTAACATCTAGCAGCTAGGCAGCGCAGGAGCATTCAGGAGATTGCACAGGGTCAAGTTCTGTGTTCCGGCCTCTCGGCATACATATCTTTCAATACAAAGTGTCAGTGAAACCATTCCACGAGCAAGAGCCCTCGAGCTCTGTGCCAGAAGCTTTATGGGGCCCGCAATGCAACTTATGCTTCAAGTGAGCCAATGATTGGAAGCTGAGGATCCCAAATGTAGCACTCTGAAGTGGCATGCATTCATGCACTCAGGAAGAGGAAGAGGAGTCGACTCCTGATGCTGAAGCTATTCTGATGGGTCAGCCTTTTTGGATCTAGCATCTGACTCAGAATCTGGGGCCGGCTCAGGGTGACATTGATTTCTATTCAGGGTTAATTGCAAATGCTTCTCTGTGAGCCAACATCCAAACTCTACTTACTGGTTCTTGGTAGTGCATAAAGAAATATATTCTATAGGGATCAGATAGGGATTGTGTTGCATTGTTCCCTACTACGAACCAGTAAACCCTGAACCCGAAACCTATGCAGGCTGCCAAGAACCAGTAAGTCTATCAGAAGTTCAAAGAGCCTCGAGCAGGACCTTGCAGAGCACTGAGGCAGATGAGCCTGTTGTTGGGTAGCTTCAGATGAGATGCAGAAGGCCACAGCCTCAACTACATTCGCCATTATTACTAGTATTGTGAGTACAATCTTATTTCGATTGCTAACACTATTGCTATCAATGTTTTTAATTGCTATTATGTTTAGCCCCCCCCCAAAAAGTCAAAGAACAAGTCTGGTTTCAGCTGATCGTTTCATGACCTTGGATTCTGTGTTTACGGTCACGCAGCCTGAAGATGTAAAGCAAGCTGGGGCCTTGTTCGCTCCGGTAAGCAAGACGAAAGCAGGGTCACCGGGCAGCCATGGCTATGACGTCACAGAAAGGTATAGACATGATTGAACGGGGCATGGGTTCAGAAGGCATTTCCTTTCTCCTGTCTTCTTGATGCCAATGAAGTCCCGAAAAACTTCAATGCGATGACTTCTAGAAGGCCTCCAAACTTGGGGCGGATCTGGCTGAAACGAGCCAGGCGTGCGAAAGCAAGTCTGAAGTTTCAATCAAAATCGCCATAACCCACACGTTTCTGACATCCAAAGCCCCGCTGATCTAAGATGCCATTCCGGATCCTTACATTTGTGGCCTTTCCGTCGGAAGCTACCCGGGCCTCTGTGGTCCTGCCGCTTCCATGCCCTTCCTGGAGGGGAGAGGCGCAGCAGTAGCTGCTCGGGCTATTGGGCAGTGGAGCAGAGACTGTCACAGTGGACATGGGAAAATGCAAAGGCTGTCATTTGGGGTTGCTCGAGACTGGGGTTATAGCATTTATGTCTAGAACCCCAGTGTCTTGGCCTACTGGAAGGAATATCTAAGTTCAGGCATGAATTCCACGTCCGCTGCAACGGGCCATCCAATTTGATGATTTTGCAGTTGTGGGAAACTGGTCCTGGCCTGTGCAGCAAACAGGTGGGTATATGGCCTGAGCCACGCCTTCCTAATTTAATGCTCACACTGGCTGTTCCAACACCATACACCAAGGCATGCACGCGTGCTGCAAGCTCAGAAGCTTGGAGGATATGCCGCAATCACTCCTGAGCTTGCAGCCTCACATCTTTTAACCAGTGTTGCGCGAAAGGGCTTTCAACCCTCTTGCTGCGCTCGGCCAATGGTCCACAGGTGCTACTGTGTCTGGTGATACGGCCTATCGAGATAGGTTGCTGTTGGCCTTTACGATGTGCCCGCCCGACGAAACTTGCTGAAGACTTCCCGGGTCCAATAGTTTGGCCAGTTAAACAACCCCTTGGAAGGAAAGTAATGATTTCGAATGATCTAAAGCATGTCTCGTGACAGGCTCCATGCCTAAATTTCCTGTTTGGGAATGTGTAACCCCTATATTAACGCAAAATAACCTTACATAATATAGTAGTTGCCTTTGTATTTCCCATTGTCCCTAGATAACCCCAAAGACTATATTACATAGGGATCATATGGGGATTATACAGGGGTTATATAGGGGATATATTGGGTTCATATTGGGATAATGGAGAATAAGATGGAAGCTATTATGTTATATAGGCATTATATCGGGGTAATATAGGGTTACATTGGGACAATGGAAAAGAAAATGGAAACTACTATTTAGGGTTTGGGTGTTAGGGATTTAGATTACTAAACCTCAAACCCTAAACCCTAAACCCATGGCTTCGACTAAGAGGCCGGCTGTGAGAATTTGCCCAACCATAGCCATTTGAGCTATAGTCTAAACTCCAAAGGGGGCTTGTGTAGGGGAGTACATAGGGGACTACTATGGGGATTATAAAGGGGGATACCAGGAGTTCAGACTACAGCTCATTTGATGATACTCAAGAGCAAACCATCAATCCTAAAGGGCATACGGGTCTACAGGACTCAGCAACACCTGACGGCATCCGAAAATCAGCAGCTTGAAGGAGGAGGCCTCACTTTGTTTTGCATGGCGGTCCTCGGAAAGGGATCCGCACGAAGCTTGTAACTACGCCTCCCAACAAAAGGGGAGAGTATCTCTGCAGACCTGATTAGGTAATCTTGTAAGGGACCCCCTTTCACTTCCACGGTAACCTCTTTGGGAGGACCCGTGACCTGAGCGGTTGTATTGCTTGATGGCATAGACAAGCCAAAAGTGAGCGCTGCACTCCACATGGTACCAGAGGCCCACGTCATGTTGCCAACCAAATGCTTTGGTCAGGAGAGGTGGCCAGAGGTACTGGACTAATCAGGAAGTTTTCAACACTGAAAACTACCCATTGCTCCTGGAGGGAGTCGGGGTGGAGGAAAGTGCTCTGCGTTGGAATCGAGAAGTGCCTATATAACTCATTGCCCTTAACCATTTTGAGATGACGGGCCGACTACCAAGAGGCCACGGGGCATCATTTGACATTGGTTCTTCATCTTGTCAGCGCTTCTACAATGATCACTGCTGTCCCCGCTAGCGATCCATGCCACCACGATAAAAAACTACGCTAAGACCATGATTCCAACTGCTAGTCTTACTGCTACTGTGACAACTCCAACTCCTCCTACTACTACTACTACTACTACTGCTACTGCTACTGCTACTGCTACTGCTACTGCTACTGCCACCACTACTCGCTACCAAAAAATGTTTGCTTAAGCTGCCACGACAAATATGGGGCAGGTGGCATTAGCAAACAGCTGCTTGCTCCTGCTTTGTGAGCTTTATCCGGCCATCAGAGCTCCAAGTGATGCCAACGTGGACACTGTCATCATAGACTTCAGGGGTACAGTCAAACATGTGGCCAGGACGGCGTTCTTATGGCTTGTTCGTAGGTACCACCCCTTCCCCCCTCTCCCCCTCCCCCCCCCCCCATCTAATCCCGTCCAGCAATAGCTGCGGTAGTGAAAACTTCAACCAACATAGTTGGTAGGCAAAAGTTTGGTAGTGAAAGTTTGAACCGACATAGTTGGTAGGGGGGATCCTATTACTTACACTACTACAATGATTATTTGTAGTAAAGTACTGTTGCTACTCATGCCGCCACGTTTCTGCTACTACTGTTTCTCTTGTTGCTGCTACTACTACAACGACCACTACTACGACGACGACTGCTTCTATTGCAACTGCTACTACCGCCGTTACTATTGTAATGTCTTTCACCCTTGCTATTGCTACTTCTATCACCAGTGCTAAAACACTTACTGTTAGCGACATGCTCACACCTTCTGTTGCAATTGCGAGTACAACTACCATTCCCTGTAGTTGTGGCATTCCTACTGCTACCATTACCGTTATCGCTGCTGCTGCTGCTGCTGCTGCTGCTCTTTCTACTACTGGTACCACTACTACTACTACTACTACTACTAGAAGAGCGCCAGGAATACTTTTGTCTACTTTTGTCATAGTTGTTCTTTTTGCTACTGGTGCTGCTATCTCTCACTACTACGAGTATTGCTGTCTTTTTTTTGGTGCGTAAGGTTCTTGTTCGTACTATTGCTATTACTGTCACTGCTCTTACGAACACTAGTGGCACATTTCTTGCTAGTTGTATTCTTCTTACCGTAATTTCTCCCACTATTACTCTCGCCAATACTTGCCACTACTCTCACCCCTGATACTATTGTTGATCGATTATTATTCTTATCACAGGTTCTAATTGCTGGCATTATTTCTTTCACTAAAGCTTACATTTTCAGCATTGCTGTTACTATGCTACATGTAGTAGTGCGATCAGTATTAAGACCATTACTATCATTCATTCTCACGATCATTGCATCACTATCACTGTTACCAGTATTCCTTCCATTCTGGCGGTCATTGTTATGGTTATTGCTACTGCTGCCTCCTCCTCCTCCTCCTCCTCCTACTCCTAGTCGTAGTTGTAGTCGTCGTCGTCGCCGCCGCCGCCGCCGCCGTAGTAGCAGTAGTAGCAGTAGTAGTAGTAGTAGTAGTAGCAGCATTGTTTTTGGCTTATTACTGCAGTCACCGCATTAATTCTGAAGGCTCGATGGAAAGCTTTGTATTTTGCACCAAGTAACTTCGGTGGTAGCGTGAGATGCAAAACCTCTGGTTTCTGACGCCGTTACTAGCGCCCGGTCTTCGGCGCCTGCTGACTGTCCACAAGCGAGCAGACCTAGACAAGTGACAAGGGGTTATCAAGTTAAGAGTTTTGGATCTGCAGATGACCCAAGTGGCTTGGGTTCAGGACCTAATTCATGACCAACTTTTAGTTAAGCTCCCATCTTCTTCTGCACAGACACGACAAAATGGGGATGTGGACTGCGTTGACAGTCGTGGGATTTTAGTGTTTTCATCTCTCATGGCTTTTATAGCTGCAAGGACAAAGGCTACTTTGCAAGCTGAACGTGCCATGCTTACTGGCGTGAGTTCTGCATTGTCTGCTTCAGGGAAAGCATAGCTGCGAGACGAGCAATCTAAATACATGTCATAGATTCAATGGAAAGGTTGCGGTGATAGTTCAGCAGGAGGTCGGACGTTTGTTTCCGTTTGAGTTTCGATTGGCTACCTGGCTCAGGTGCCACAGGCAAGATGCCAACTGTCCCCTACCTCTTCAGAATCAGTCTGCCAGCGCCGGTAGTGCACATGCACGTTCCTGGCACTTATGCCAATAAGTTGGGTTCCTGGAAAGCCCTGTGTATCATCAGTTGGACAGAGAGCGGTGGAGCCTGTGACACTTCCGCATGTCTAGCTTTGCGTTTTAACAGGCCATGGTAGCCCTCCCTGAAACTCTGTCAGTGTGAACTGCGATGGCTGCCCCGTGCTCCAGTAGGAAGGGGCCACTAACAGCTCTTAGGCAATGTGCACAATGTGGTATTCGCTGACTTTGGACTAAAAGCTTATTATACCTACTCGTCCCCTATGCCCGTCCCCTATGCCGGGTCACTACCACTTTTTTTGCCGTGGCTCGTACATGGCTGAGGCTTTCTTTCAGTAGGAGGGAACCTTAACCACCAAGCAATACAGTGTTAAGAAATTGCTTGCGGACCAGTGCTTGGAGAGTTCTCAGGCGCTCATAAGTGAGGTTCCAGCTCAACAAACTATATCATTACGACAGACGATAGTCTAAACTATCCACCTTCAAATGACAACACTTGGGATGGCCAGCTGCGCAGTCCACCCTGCATGATGGGCTTTACGCCAGCCCCAGCTGCAATAAGCATGCTGACGCCGGTAGTTCGTACGTCAGTCAAGGCATGCCCTTTGCCTGTGAGATAAAAGCATAGGCTGTGAACATTGCTTTCATCCTGATTCCCGACGGGTTATTCCGAGCATTGCACTTCAACACCTAGAGCCTGCGCCTTGCACATACAGCTCAGAGCGCACGAGTTCCATAGTATGTACCAAACATGCAGCCATTACCATCAGATTTTATTCAGTACCGGGACGTACTTGTTGCCATCGTAGGCAAGGTAGCGAGGTCGTTTGCTTTATTTCCCCAGCCTTAGAGTGGGGTTGTTAGATTTTAAGAGGTCCATGTTCTCCTCGCCCTGCGTGCAGCACCCAACCAAAGAATATGCAACCGACGAGTATAGCTTGCATGCCCAACTGCAGCGTATCCCTGCAGCTTGCCGCAGTGTCCAACCATCCCAACCACATCCCCCCCATGCCCAACCGCAGAATATTCCTGCGGTCCCAACTGCAGAGTATCCCCACTGCCCCAAAGTTCGCATTTGCCCAACCTCAATGTGGCAGCGAAAGGATGAGCGATATTTACGCCATTCGGTTTGGCGAAAATTCGAATATTTTTTGGGTTTTGAATAGGCGTGTGGGCCGGGAGCTTGAAAATTCGAAAATTTAGCCTAGTTGACTGCTGTGCGAAAATCTACCGTTTTTTTTTTTCGGCGAAAATCTCCAGTTGACTTAGCAACCTCAGAGTCTTGTTCACAACTGCTGAACCCAAGATTTCCGTGCCGCGCCCAACCCTAAAGTCTGCACAACCGCAGACGATCCCTACAGCGCCCAACCTCAGAGTATCCCTGCTGTGCCCAATCCAAAATACTGGAGAGGTGCCCTGAAGTGCCCCAATGTCTCCATGCAGTCGGGTCACATAGGGAATAATGGACAAGAAAATGGAAGCTGCTACAGTATATAGGGTTTATATGGGAATAATGGAAAAGAGCATTAAAAACTACTACAGTATATATAGTATATACGGTCTGTATGGGAATGATGGAAATGAAAATAGAAACTACACTAATGGGTTATATAGGGGATATGGCCAACTTGTTGCATCCCTGAAGTGCCGAACCCCAAGAGCATAACCAAGAAAATTCTAATATAGTGGTTTCCATTTTATTCTCCATTATCCCTAAAAAACATAACCTGTACAATGGAGAATCAAGTGGAAGATGCCATGGACAATGAAATGGGAGCTGGGGGAAGATAGGGACCAACCCCAGAGCAGAACCATGAAAATCCAAGCCTCACACAAGCCACTCCGCCACCACCCCAACAGTAGTGCTTGGTTTGTAGAGTTATGTTTGCAGACTCGCGTAACGTTTTGGAATAACATTGCTGATGCATGCTCCACATTGTTGCTGGAAGCAGTTGATGATGCCAGCAAACCACAAAAAGGTAAGGGTGGGGCAGATTCTGGGATTTTTTTGCATTCAGTTAGTAGTTTCCATTTTCTCTTCCATTATTCCCATATACACCCTATATACTATAGTAGTTTCCATTTTCTTTTCCATTATTCCCTATATAACCACATTGTACAAGACGGCAAGGCATGTCCTGGTTTGTTGCCTCGCAGCATTTCCAGTGCCCTTGAAAGCACACGGCAACATAAATCCTGCAGGCCCATTTGAGCACCTACTGAACTCGTGCCTTTGTGTGCCGAGATGTGCTTTTGGGGCCGGATGTCTGCAAGAAACAGGCTTAGACCTTGGGTCATGCCCAATGCGCATGACGACAGGTCTTTGGCAACATGGCTGTAGAAGCCATTTTTGGAGTGCTTGCGGGTACACATCTGCGACCCCCAGTTTCAGCCGCGTTTTGTAATCGAAGAACGATGAAAGGCTGGGGCCAAACCCGATTCCCCAAGGCGCGCGTTCTGCCACGGGTCCAGACCTGGGAGTTGGCTACAATTTCCGGGCATATCTCTTGAACACAACGCGAGTCACTCTTCGCTCGCTTTGTTGGGACACTTGGTCTCTAGAAAGACGTTGTCTGAAGTTGAAGAAGGAAAAGCAAATTAAGGCATGTGCTCATCCTTCAACTCCTCCCTCCCCCTTCCCTAGACGACCGAAAAAGATTATGCGCATGTATCTACATGGCTGTACAGTGTGAAAGTATGTTCGGCTATATAGTAGAGAATTGAAAAGCAAAAGGAGATGGCTAGACTATTTAGGGATGGGGGTTTATTGTTTTGATCGCTGACCCCCAAGTCATTTTTGCCACAACTTAACGGGACAATGCTAGTCACCTGGTTGCAGCCGTTGTGCTGCTTCATGCTATGGATTTCTACCTCTCCGCAGTCAGACACACTAAACTCCTAGTATCCTAGTATCTGCCTGAACAATGCGGTCCCCAATGTAATCCCCTATAATAACACCCTTTAAGGAGTTTAGACCCACCAGCAGCTAGAGCCAATGCACCCAGAATAAGCAACTCGAGGCTTGCACGATGAATAACCCATTGGGGCAATATCAGGGGTATATTGGGAAAATGGAAAAGAAAATGGAAGTTACAGTTATAGGTGTAGAATATTGGGGTATATTGAGATAATGGAAAATAAAATGGAAGCTACTATAGCATATAGGGTTATATAGGGGTTATATTGGGGGTATATTGGGATAATGGAAAATTAAATGGAAACTGCTATCTAGGGTTTAGGGTTAAAAGTGGTAGATGTAAAGTGAAGTCCCACAGCCAGAAATTAAGCAAGAGTCAAAAAAGGTTCCAAGGATCCAAGTAGTAAGTAGTATATACTCGGGCTCCACTTTGTGAGTTTTTTTCACCAGCTTATGCCCCCACTCTTTGATTTTTTGTCACCCGTTTGGGCTCCAAACATAGATTGTCTTGGCATTTAGGGGTTTCCCAAAATTAGGGGTACCTTTTTTGGTGTCCCCATAATAAGGAGTACAGTATATTAGGGTCGATATTGGGGTCCCTAATTTGGCAACTGCCATTTTGGACGTGTTCTAGGCCCTCAACCCTAAACCCTAAACCCTAAACCCTAACCCCTAAACCCCTAAACCCTAAACCCTAAATGCCACCATGGACCCTGGGCTCTGGAGTCATCGTGGCGCGTTGAAGCGGGGCTGGAGGCCGCGGTTCTGGCGGACGGCAATCAAGACATCCTTGTCGAAGTAGGTGTATAAGAAAGGTTTCGGAGTTTGGGGCACTGGGGCTTCAGTTGAAGAGCTTAAGGTTCACTAAAGTTGTTTAACAGGTGCCGGATCTCTCCACTCCAACCACTACCTTACCCTTGAGCAAGATTTCATCTTCTCGCTGGTCACTGTGAAAATTGATGTTGTCTTACTTGTGGTTTCGCAGCGCCAAAAGTTTGTCATTCAGCTCTGACAAGCCTTGACCGCAAACTTTAGGATTTCTTGAACTGGTGGTTCTTGACACTGGAGTTTTGATGACGCCTCCGCCAGACGTTGACACTGTTGGGCTTTGGGCCACTGTGTCCAGAAGCACCAACCCTTCAAAGTGTCGGGATGTGGGCTAAAACAGCCCAAATCTTGTGGAATGTCTTGCTTCCAGGGTTAAGAGCTTCTAGGGCTCCTTGAAAGTAAAATCCCTGGAAGCTATCCCGGAGGGCAAAAGCTGAGAGGCTTTTTCAGGACTGCAGCTCAAGCGCGTCCAAAAAGAAGTATGGTGGGACCGATCAGAAGGCTGAAACGTGAAAGGGAAGAGTAATGACAGCAATATCTATTTCCATGATCCCTATAATATAGGTTATATTATAACTCCTAAATACCATGTAGTAGTTTCCATTTTCTTTTCCATTATCCCTATATAACCCCCAATATAACCCTTATCTAACCCTATATGCTACAGTAGTTTCCATTTTCTTTTCCCTTATCCCTATATACCCCCTATATAGCACGATCGGCTACATTGTTTCAGCGAGCTGTAGGGATTATGCTGCCAAGCTATAGTCCCCCTTAAGTAGATACAATATGGGGTTTTATAGAGGTTATGCAGGGATAATGGAAAAGAAAATGGAGACTACTATCATACAATAGGATATATATTGGGGATATGGTCCCCCTTAAGTAGATAGAATATGAGGTATGTGGGGACCTTATTATAATATACCCAAAGCCATATTCTATGTACTCAAGGGGGACTATAGGTTGCTGTTAAGGAACTCAGTTTCAGTTACCACAATGTGGTTAAAGAGTCAATAGTTAATAGTATGGTTTCCTTACGTGGTAGCTAAATTGAGTTGCTTAGTTTAACACCCTGCATAGCAATCTTATAACCACGGTTTTCATTTTCCTTTTCCATTTGATCTTAAGGTGATTCTTCGGTAGTATTTACAATTACCATAAAGTTTCAACCTCCAATCTTCTCTCCTACAAGTACAGTCTGAACCATATGGGAGCCCCGAATGCAGCTGCCGGGCAGGACAATCCGCAAAGCGGCGTCTATGTGAAGGACCTGTCCGCCTTTGTGGTCAAGTCTACGGCCGAGATGCACCAGGTTGCTGGCTGCCGAAGTTTAGTCCCGTGGACAGTTGGGCTGCTGGCCAGGAATCCCCAGATACAATGGGGATTGCTTTTTGGGGTAGGGTTCAGTGCAGGCATGAGGCTCCCTGAAAATGGACCTTCAGCTCTCACGAGAAGAAATATCACATGCGATGAAAGATCTAAGATGCTCCTTCAACCTGGAAGCCATGTTTAGCTAGAGACTTTGAGAATGCTTGGGCTGACCCGACTGTGGGAGTTGCCAACATTATGGCCCTTTTAATGTTGAAATACTGAAGATACCGAAAAAGATCAAAAAGATCTCATGATCTGGAACATCCCTCAATCACGAAAGAGTAGCGTACAATCCACCTGAACATGTCGTATGGCCCCTGCAGCATTCTAGTCCGTAATATGCACATACATTTATGAGAGTCATACGTATTCGTGTGATGACTGGCATGGACCAGAGACAATGATTCTTCAAACAACAGGCAGAGCGGTGCAATTCGGAACTCCTGTGACCCCCGAGCTGAAGGCTTCAAGCATCTGATCCAAACATGCAAGTCCAACACCCAAAGTGAAACTTGTTTTACCCCAAGCAAGGCGTTACGTCCTAGAGCTAAGCACGTTGGCCTCTCATGGACCCATGTGCCTGGGTTGTACCCGCGCGCGCCGCTTCATGGCAATGGCAGCCGCCGCTACTTAACTGGAATTTACGAGCTCCTTAGATGGTTTTGTGAAGTACAGAAGAAGGACCTTGTATTTTGAGTCGTAGTGGCCATCATGGTGGTGGTGGTGGTGGTGGTGGTGGTGGTGGTGGTGGTGGTCGTCGTCGTCGTCGTCGTCGTCGTCGTCGTCGTCGTCGTTGTCGTGTATGTACTTACAGCTGTGGTGATGATGTTGGCCCATGTATGGTGCTCCTCCTCCTCATAGTACTTTGCTACTAGGAGTAGCATGAGTAGCAGGAGGAATTGCAGTCATAGTGGTAGAACAAGGAAGCGGAGGGGATTTGCAGAAGGAGGAGTAGTAGTACGTAAGTAGGCAGGTAAATGAAGCAGCAGCCTAGGTCAGCGTAGGTGGAGTAGTTGCATTATGCTGCTTGTGATCACTTTTGATGGGATTTTTTTGTAGTAGTGGCAACAGCAGTGCCATGTCAAGCTTCCAAAGTCCCAGGCCTGCGGTTCCCCGGCTGACGCCATCCCAGCCACGCGTGTTTCGAAGGCGTGGAGAAACTATTGGGAATCCTTCGTAGAACAAATCATCGGTCGTTTGAGGGGCCCGAGGTATAGTGCAGCGGTCTAGATGTTTCTGGCATGCATCTGCCTTTGTGCGCTATCCCTTTCTGGAGCCACGGCCCAGTAGTTAGATTTTAGTACAAATAATAGTGTTACAAAGGGTCTGCTGCTTTTTTTTAAAAACATATTTTAACTTTTGCTGGTAACACATCTCAACGACGTTCAGTTTCGCCGCCTGAAATCACAGATGCGGCTCTGAAGTTGATGTTTGTCGAAGGGCGTGCCTTGCCAGGACCTGAGAGGAGATGACTCGGATGTGGGCACTTTCAACAGCAATTGACTGTGAAGCCCAAGCCTTCAAACCGACCCAATGCCTCAAAGAGCTGGTTGTCAATGATGTTTGTAGCCTAACTTCATCCTGCAAAGCCGCCAAAGAAGCCTTGAAAAGCTCCAGTTTCGCAAAGTCTCCAGGACTGCGCCGTTGGCATTTGCTTTTCCACTTGCACAGCTGCGGCGCGGAGAGGCAAAGGTAACATTTTTGCACAAGCAACCGAGCTGGCTTTGTAGAGTTGGCGCTGCTGCTGCTGGTGGTGGTGCTGGTGGTGCTGGAGGTGCTGATGGTGGTGCTGGTTGGGGGCAGCGACTGCAGCAGTGGTGGTGCTGCTTGTACTTAGTGTGGTGGTGATGGTGGTCCTACAGGTGGTAACAGTAACCTGTGGAAGCAAGTTTTCCCCAGTTCCACTGAGAGCGAGAATACCAACAGTAGCAAGTAGTTTCCAATGGCAAAATTGCAAAAGCTGCGACAGTGCTTGGTAAGACAACATTACCCGTACATGCGCTAGGAGCCATAATGGCGCAACCACCCACCATTGTGAGCTTTCTGCATCCTGGTGGTTTCTGCAGGGCAAGCACGAGACCTTTCGCCTGTCCGAACGCAGACATTGGCCTCTTCCTATCCCAAACTACGTCGCGTAAGCTTCATGCACTCACCAACCAGCTAAACAATCCCTAAATCCTTCAACCTACTCTAGTATAAGCACATCTTTGTGACCCATCCCTTAACGCCCCTGAAGCTCAGAGCTTGTAACTATCCATGTGATGCCTTATCAGGCTATTCGACGAGGGGCCAAGAAATCAGGCAAGGGCGAGCCCTACTTGCACTTCAAGGTTTAAGCGAGTTGGCAGGTTGGGAGGATTGGGGCGGTGAGCTGCTCCAGCCCTGGGTTGTCTCTTTTCTTGTGCTGCCACAGGAGGTGTGATCTTGTTTGACTCGGATTTGTGCACAGTGTTCAGCATAGCATGGCAAAGTGGCAAACACGTGTGGAAAGAGGTTTGTGGCAGGTTTGTGCTGGTCTGGGTGCATATTGACTGGGCTCACCTTGTCTGATTGTGCCCTCTGGAGTCCATGAAGTTAGTCATTGTTGTACGGGGGGCTATGTTTTCTTTGGTCTATTTCGTGGGAGCCACACTTGCCTTGTCACGGGAAAATATTGCCGTCAGTTATGTGGGGTGTTTTCTTTGTATAGGGGGACGAAACCCTATATAGGCACGGTCTCCATATCGTTCCATTGGGGACAATGATTGAGGGCGGCCCAAATCCCAACCCTTAAGCGCTCAACCCTACATCCTGGAACTTAAGTTATCTTGATTACTATCATGAGGAAACCCTATCATCTTCTATGTCTTCAGATTATGGTATCTTACCCTAAAACCCTAAACCTAAACCCCTAAACGCCAATCATACAGGGCCCCAAGCCCTATGCATCAGATGAGTCGCCATGCCTCGCCTAGGCGAGGTCCAGGCCATCGAAGGTGAATGCTGGTGCCTCGCAGGAGATTCACAGGGTTTTCGGGTTTAAGGATTTGTTTTAAAGGTTTCTCGACGTTTCTTTTTTTTTGCTTTCATGCTTGAGTAGTGGCTGCGTGTGTGAGTGTTAGGATTTTTTTAGGCGTTTAGGGTGTGAAGTTGGAGGGTTCGGTTTTTGCGGTAAGGGGTTGGACTTTCGATCATGGGCTTGAGGGTTATTCTTCTGGGGCGCCAGAATGATTGAGGCCGGGGTCTGTTTCAGTCGAGCTGTTTCGGAGGCTTCCAGATTTTGATGCCGAGTGCTGGTCTGATTCAGGATCAAGATTTTTTGCCTGTTGCGGTTTGACGGGGCTGCTTACATGGCTTTGTATGGCTCGCTGGCTGGCAGAATGAGCGATAGCTGTTGATTTGAAGGCAGGCATTATGTGACACGGGAGAGCTTGTCATCCCAGGAAAGGTTCTTGGTGGGTAAGTGGCAGCTTATCATTGAGCTAATTTGGAACTTTCAGTCTTCTGTGGGGGCAGACGCCAAATAACATTCGTTAGATACTGGAAGAACAGTCCTCTCAGTCAGCCTTATTGCAACAACACTCTGGGATGCCAGCTTCACATACGATGTAACATACAATATACAACATCTAACTCCCGCAGTCCTCACATCCAGATCTCAATTATTCGATTCGGCGCTGGATATGGACAATCCGGCATTAGCAGGAAGTGGAGTTCCATGTTCGGGTGATGCATCAAAAGGACCAGTTTGTGGAAGGGGCAGGTCTGTAGGCCTTATCATTTGGCGGCTTTCTGTTTATGTGACTGTTGAATTGTCAGTGCCATACCTTCTTGGGTGCAGTTTCATGGTCTGAGATTTGACGTTTGGCGTTTACAGGTACACTCCTGCTCGCCAAAATGCAGCAAGAATTTACATAGTTTCAGGTACCTGCCAGGTGCAGAGATGAGTACGTAGCAGTGAGAGGCAAGTGCCAGAATTGAAAGGGCCCTGAAACTCAAAACCCTAAGCCCTAAGTCCAGCTCCATCCCCTTCCCTAGGCCCCAGCTCTCAATCCAAAGCGCTCAAGATCCTTCCCCGAACACGCTTCCCCCTCTACGACTTCATGATAGTGCTCTCCCGGTCCGCTCAGGCACCGCATCCATAGCTCGATATCCCAACGAGGCTGACCTGAACATCCAGCCTCAATTTCTCATAGAAAACATCGTTCATGTTTCTGAAGTAGATTGAATGTAGAAAAGGATTATGAACAAGTTTCAAGTTCTTGCGGCGAATGCAAGCATCCTGGTCTGCAGAAGCATTTCTGCTACAGTCAGACCCAGAGGTAGTTGTAGGATTCTTTTGGGAGCCTAAGGTTGATTACTATGGGGCAGTTCAAAGTATATATGCGTCTGTGAGCAACTAGGGCTCGTCATCGAACCGTGCTGCTGCTTGCGCTTTGTAGAAATGTCAACATATGTGGTTGCAGCGTAGGTAGGATATGCAGGATGTGAATAAGTGCGTGACGCTTCAGCTGGAGTTCAGAGTCCTGTGGTGTGGTAAGTGTCCCGTTCATCAAAAGAGCCCGGTACTGAAACATCTGCGTGGATCTTGGTAAAAAGGAGGATCGATAGGCAAATAGAAGCGGCAAGTGGCGGGTATTAACTAGTTGCTGGAAGATAGAACCCTTAAATACAAAATCAGGTAGTATGGGATTGGAGACCCTGGCATAATCCAAGGTAGTCCAATCTGTAACATCAAACTCATCTAGAGAATCGGTGGTGGTCGTCATCTTCTTGTATGACACCTGGCGAGCTGGAGGTCTTCATAGGTTTGGGGAAGAAGCAAGAGATGGGATTGTTCGAGATGCATCGGCTGCAAGCATGAACCAGCAATACTAGGTATTGTAGAAGGCGGAAACTGACCCCTCTGAGCAGGACATCTTCTCGCTGGATGTAGAATGCCTGGCTATCGGGCGAACCCATGATTCATGACAGCAATTGAGCATTTGGAAGTTCTCCAGTCGGCACTAGGCTACGATGCTTGACATGGAGGGCTGTCCGTTAGAAGGATGTACGCCTGGCGTTAAGATCAAAGAGACCATGTCAGGCATGTTGCCTTGATCCACGCCGTTCATCCAGGCTGTTTTGGAGACTTCCACGTTGAGCCCTAAGCAGAGAGCTCATGTCAGGATGGCATCCCGATTTGAAAGCCAGAAATCCAATTGAGCTGCGTTTTCATCAGGGAAGCTACATATAGTTTCAAAAGATAGGGTAAGATTACTAAACTGCAAGCTGTGGCCTTCTTAGTCTAGAGGCTTCAGCGTGAGTTGTCGAGCCAGACCTACTCGTGAGGGTACGTTCATTGCAGCTACATCCTTCTCGATGTAATGCATACCTGCCAGCAAGCCCCTGGGATGAGTGTGCCACTAGCAAACTCGAGGAGAAAGGCGATCGTGCTCCCTGTTCCTATGCTCTGGTGGATGGTTCTGGCTGCCTTTTGAAGCGGACCCTGATCCAGCCTCCACGAGAGGCTGCGGACGTTAATGGGGCGGACTGTAGGACAATCATACAGTGGGGTTATATACAGGATATTGCCCCAATAATGGAGAATCAAATGGACAAGAAAATAGAGAGTGAAATGGAAGCTGGGGGTATATAGGATAGTAATAATACAGGGGTTATGATTGCTTCGATTTTGTTGCCATCATGATCATGTGGAATCTTCGTCCAGCTGTGTCAGGGCGTGGGGGCCTGGATCCCGCTTCAGGATTAGTGAGGTACCCAGGACCTGATCGGTATCTTGGTGGTGGTAGCTCCCTAAACCCTAAACCCTAATCCCTAAACCCTGGTTCTTCTGGGAAGGCAGAGTCCCTGATGTACTGCTAACCTGACTGTCGTTTTCAGGAACAAGCCTATGGACATGAGCTGCACGTAAAATGCTTGGCGTGACAGAAGCCTGATTGATTGCAAGCAAGAACTTCGTAATGGTCAGTAGTACCCATCTGGGTGAACATGGAAGTATCCTAGGGCTCGAAATCGTTTCTGGATGTTGTCATACAAAGATCCCACTACTGCATTGTACACGAGTTCCCAATCAAAGCACAGACTTACCGGCATCGACGAGCTTGGTTACAGGTATTCCTCAGATTCAAGTACGATTGTCGCCCTGCTGTGACGTGTCATTACGCTCCCATTTGGATCCGAAGCCATCCACCCTGCTCGAAGGTCGTCAGCTATCTCACGACGCTGGGCTTCCAAAACAACGGTCAGCGCTTTTGCTTTTTTGCTGTGCTTTTCTTCTGGCGTATTCTAGTAAGTCAGGCACTCCCTGGATGAGATTATGATGTTATCGCTCAGGCTCAGACATCCTTCGTACATTTTGCATTTTTTGAATGGGATACGTGAACCCATGGCCATGTCGCAAAGAGCGTCGAAACAGCGAAACATTGTTTTAGATCGCACACCCCAACGGATCTGGCTGTGCTCAGGCCATTTACTGGTCTCCGGGAAGGCGACATCACAGCCCAGAACGCTCTGCGCACCGTCGGCACTTCAGATTCTGCAGCAGTGAATCAGACCAGACTGCGTTTGCAGACAGTGTGCCTGATATTTTGGTAGCACACCGATTTTTAGGCAAAGCTTCTGGGAGGGGGTGTTTAATCTTGGTTGAATATGTGCAACAAATATTCACCTGAACTTGGCCTCGGATACTGACCTCCTAAAAAAAAAGCCCTGTGATAGAGCACAACGCTGAAGATCAGCCAAAGATCATAGAGTTGCTGAACATGCTCCCCAAAGGACAGTGCAACAACCCCCAAGAATATCCCCTTGGTGAGGATTCAGGAGCCCTGTGAAAAGACTCCACCGCAGAGCTTGAGTCGAAGGAGCCTCGAGCGCGCAGTTCGCGAACTCCGCGAGGTGCTACCACGAAGGGCAATCTTGGTGGGCCAGGCAAGGCTTGGGGTTGTAAGGTGGATGGCATGCAGGGTTTGGGGTTTAGGGTAGAGTGAGGAATGTGGGAACACGGGTCATAGAACAAGGTACAAAAGGGTTCCTCCATTTCGATACAGCATTCCCACTAACCGCAAACTTACGTGGAGCCCCGTAAAACTGGGACAGTAGTCGTGGTTTCCATGTCAGCTGGTAGGTGTAGCAAGCAGAAATCTGATCACAACCGCAATGATGTCAAGTAAAGTTCAAGTGACAACGGGATCAAAAGGCATAATCAAGCTCGCTGAAGAATCTTGGGAGGCTTAGACGGTTCAGGTTTGGAAGGTCTTCATGCGATCTCTTGTGCGAATTTTACAAGGTAAGGAGTGAAACGCAAACGCACAAATGATAGACGGAGAATCCCGTGCAGTGTAGCTGCTGCTGGGGCTACCTCACAGAAAGACATGCTAGAGGAAGATGAAAAGCAAGGCCTGGATCCTGCAAGACTAACTACTGCTCCAAGCCCGGAAACATCTACGTCCCCGGAATCATGCAGGAACCCCTGGGGGACGTCGAATGGATGCAGCTCCGGGAGGGCCAGGAGCCCATCCCATGAAATAGATTTGTTGCAGGGGCTTCAAGCGCGAGACATCTGCCGGGGACACACTTGCGTGATTATCTCTTGTTGTAGACGCTACGTAGCGCCGGAGTCCCAAAAACTGGCTCCAGCAACAACGACTCTCCAACCCCTGAATCCGAATTTTGCGATCATGCAAGTAAGAAGCAATGCTGGGCAAGAAAAGCAGCGCACTGCAAGGGTGTTTGGAAACCTTTCTGATTGTTGCAAGATCCAGAAGTCCGGGGATTGGGGTTAAAAAGTACGTCCTCATTGCTCTCAAGTCCCTTTGGGCCCAGAACTCCGCGTACAATCCCAATTTCTCCTTGGGTTCCCTACCCTAGACCCTAGACCCTAAACTCTTGACCCGTCACCCCTTTTCCTTGAGGCATTCCCTATTTTCAAACCACCTGGAGCCTGTCCCTGAGGACTTCGCCGGCACGGTCAACCTGTCCGAGGTTTGGTTGCGCAAAAGAGGTTGTCAGACTGGGTTGTTAAGGAATTTAAAGTAAGCTACAATAGTATGGGTATATAGAAGATAACAGGGTCTCCTTATAATCACTATATAATACAGTAGTTTCCATTTTCTTTTCCATTATCCCTAAATAACCCCTATATAACCCTATTGTAGTAAGTTAGTTTTAGTTCCTTAACACCAGCAGGAGCTAGGCTCGGTGAGGTTTCACGCACCAGCTTCGTGGTAGGTTCTGTCCGGTGTCATGTTCGTACACCTTATGGGGAGTGCATAAAGCTCATAACCGCAGTTGTAGGTAGAAACGAGCCAGAATGCTGCGGTTGGCTGAAAGTCTCGACCGAGACTGCATACTTTTCATTTTTGAAAACCTCAAACTCAAAGAAGGGAGGCTATATTAGCTCCCATCACAACTAGTAGTAATGCACACCCCGAGAAATCAGTCTGCTTGTATCGTTTCCATATTCTTCCGTGCTTTTCCGACCCATCTCATAGACCCATCCCAAATCGCGAGAAAGTCGGAAAGATCATGCAACAACAGAACAGCAAGAAGCTGAACCCCCAAACCTTAAGCAAACCATAAACCCTAAACACCAGCCCTGAACGAGACTGATAGTGCCGTAAGGTCTTCAGGAACGACCGGGGGATGATGTTCTCTTTGCGACACGAGGCCTCCTGCAATATCGCAGCTTGAACAAACATGGAATTATCGGTTGAGGTCATGAGGACCTGAAGCTTAAGTGGATTTCACGATTGGCATAATTTTGGGGTATCATTCTTGAAGTTTATGGTCTGAATTGCTATTGTGGTCTATGGGGCCTTGAAGAAGTAGTGAGGACAGAGGTATATGTGAGGCATAGGATAGTGCAGGTCTTCCAGGATCATCGAGGACCACCACTAAGAACTTGTGACTCCTAAAGTGTTCCAACTTACAGAGGTGCAGGGAAATTTGGGATAAGATAAGTTTCGTTTCTTTTCAGTTGTGCGTTTTTGTGCATCCTTCTCCCAGTTGCACAGGACATGCACTTACTGGTGGATGTTTGCTTGCAATAAGCACTGCTCCTCTCCATAAACCCTCGACCAAGTCCAACATCTCGGAGCCATTGAACCCCACGCCTCCAAGAAGCTTACGTAATTACATAGGGGTTATTATGAGTACATAGGAATTATTGGGATAATATAGGAGCTATTTTGATTATCGCTAATTACTGGGATCATAAGCATGACGCTACGCGAGAGGCCCGTGTCCTGCTGGGCCAGGAGCCAGCCACACGGCCTACCATTCTAGGGTTTAGGGTTTAGGGTTAAGGGTGGAGGGTGTTAGACATTTTGAGATCCTTCCATTTTACTGGAGCACTTCGGAACGGAAGGTGTGCTGGCACAACACCCCTGTGGTGCTTGAACGGGGAACTACCGAGTACCCAACTCTGGGATGCCTGCCTTTCAGCTTTCAGGCCGTGAGTGCTCCCTCATGTTGAGCTGAGGCTTCCGGAGTTCATGTGCCTGGTCCTTCATTGCCGTTATTGTATATTCTAGATATTCTTGTATATTGTTTTATACGACAGTATAGTATGGCATATTACAGTATGTTGTAGTATATTTATCGTATATTGTAGTATACTATAGTACATTATAGTCTGCATCTTGGGTCCTTCTCCGAGCAAGTTGGGAAGGTAGTCCTCAGGTAGGCAGACAATTTTGCATCTCGGCCATTGCAGCCTTTAGCTGAACTATGCTGAAGGGATGATTGCTTGGCCAAACTCTGAGATTCACGGGCAGGTCATGAGTGGGCTGAACTGCAGGTATCCTACTTGCAAACCCCATGGTTTGTTTTTACCCCGCGAAGCTTCAAGACTTGATGGCTTTGCAAGGATCCGGCATGGGATGCCAAAGTGTCCGTGGAGTTGTACAAGCTGCTCGATATTAAAATGAGGTCCGCCGCCAAAACTAGCCGTTCCCAGGGCTTATTGTGTCGAGCCTATGAATAAGAAAGTGTGGAAGTCCTTCTGAACCAGTTTCGGGCTCACATGATTTGCTGGATGAATTCAGGCTTTGCTCCAGTCCAGCTTTTGCATGGGATGCTGGGCTTGGGGTAAAGTACGCTTTCTACTATGTGTATGCCATGATCTCCTATCTGATGTTGAGTCCGCATAGTTTGGGCTGGACGCTTGCATAGCGGTGGATCAGCTAGGTATTCTGATTTGCCACCATGCAGGGGAGCGGACTGTGCAACGATAGGGATGCAGTGGTTTTCCTGCGCATCTAGTATGCAGCTAGCGAACAGCTTATTTGCAGATAGCATCACCAATCCGGAAAGGGCAAAAGTGAGCAGGTCCATCCGTGTATCAGAGAATGCTTTCATGTGTGGACTCAGTGTTTCCTGTTGGTTGTCAGAAGCAGTGCGTTGGCATGAGGATAAGACTCTGACAGATGGAGAAACGTAGTTGTGCAAAGCCTGCATGGGACTACTTATTTCCTTCCTTGGGGTTGTTTCAAGATCCCAGCATCTGGGGCTGTAGCCGGGGCATTTTTGTAAAGACGTAGAGTAGCCATACGAGACGTCTTTCTAAACGACCCCTACGCAACCTTGAAGAGACGATTGTAGTCGCCCGAATTAGGGATTCTTCGTAGACGTGGATTCTCAAGAATACAGTCCCCCAGAAGTAGATAGAATACGGGGTATATCGGGATCTTAGTATAACATACCCAAAGCCACATTCTATCTACTTAAAGGGGACTATAACTCCAACATAGACCCTATTATAATATGGTAGTTTCCATTCTCTTTTCCATTATCCCTATATAACCCCAACCCGAAACCCTAAACCATAAGCTTGTCATTGCGATTCCGCGCGACATTCTTGTGTCTGCTGGTGTGAGCGCAGCCTGAGGCTGGCAGCAAATAGCAGTCCAAAGGAGCCGCGGGGCAGTGTAGGGTTCAGGGGGTTCAGTTCTAGGTTTAGGGTTTGAAGTTTACGGTTTCAGGATTTGAGGGGTTCAGGGTTTCAGCTTGAGGCGCCAATTCTTGAGCATTTCAAGGCGTTTTTCTTGGCCTGGAAATTCATTGGGCATGCTTGTTGGGCAAAGCTGAAGCCATGAGAAGAATCGGGGAAGCAGAGGAGCATGAGAGTTTGGCGAAGAACCACTAACTGGTAGGCAATGAATTTCTGGCCACAGATTGAAAAGCTAACAAGCCAGAAGTTTGCTTCGCCCCACTTGGAGGGTCAGGGGACTTAGTAACCCTTGTATAACCCTTGTAACCCATATGGTAACCCCAGTTATCCCCCTTATTAACCTCCAAGTAGCATCCGCCAAGCTTGTTCCGCCGAGCCTCGCATTCACTGAGCTGATGCTGAGGCGTATCGAGGCAGTTTTCTGAGGCCTAGCAGGTAGCATGGGAATGGGCATACTGACAGGAACTGGCAGCTCTCCGGAACAAGCTCACCAAGAAGGAGCTCCCAAGGTTTGCAGTTCAGGTTGATGATCTGGATCTTTTTTGGGGGTGTGTTTGGTCCTGGGTCCTTTCTTTATGTCGTCTTGAAACGTCTCCCACCAACTCCCAAATCCTACGCCCCAACTCCCAAATCCTACACCCCAGACCCGAAACCTTAAACCCTAGACCTTCCCCTGTTGAGAACCGTCCCAAAAACCTGATGGAAGGAGTTCTGGCCGCCAAAGCCGAGTGTGGCTCGGGAGCCCCTGGGTGCGATTCTTTAGATAAACAAGGATACTTTGGGTCATTCCCCCTTACAGTAACTGTTACCACAATGGGTTATAGGAGCTATAAGAACCCCCTTAATAAGGCCCCTTTAAGGACAGTTACTGGGAGGGGGAATGACCCAAAGGATACTGAAGATAATGTAGAGAACTGTCATAGAGACATTACCTCAACAGTGGAGAATCAAATAGAAAAGAACCTGGAGAATGGCATGGAATCTGGAACAATGTATACTATGCCAAGTCTGGTGGTTTTTTCTCAAAATTCAGATTCCCGTGTGCGAGGCCTTGCAATCGCAATGACGAAATGGGAGGGATTGTTCACAGATACATGGAACATGGAGTTCAGGTTTCTTGGGAAGCAAGAATGAACGTCCCTGCCACTGTCACCAAGATTTTGACACCCACATAGGGCATCCTCCACTGCAGCAGCCCTGCCATATAACAGACAGACACGCACGTGCACGTGCAACTGCAACTGTGAACGGCAGTTGCAAGGGCCAAAACGTAACACAAGCTCGAACCTTGAGCTTGAATATCGAACCCTCCCTGATTTCCATCTGGGCATCTCGCTCGTAGACCCTTGCAACTTGTGAAAGCTCACTTGGTTAGAGAGCACAATCTTATTTGGTGGAATTATCAACAGAGCTTGCACACTTGAAGAGCCCCGCAAATCCTCAATTACCATTGCTCAGATGCGGATATCAGCTCGACGGCGTCTGCCTCTCCATGAAACTCGGCTGAAGCTTGACCTTAACGCTGGGACGGTTAGGACATGCATCCCCAGATAGGCCTCAAGGAATCATGTTGTCACATACCCCGACACCCAATTCCATTTAGTCGTTCCTGCACTGGCGCGATGTTTACCAGAAGTCCACATGTAATGGGCATGCCAAAGGCTAGAAAGCTCCTGCAGAACCTGTCACGAAGAATGGCAGTGGTCTTTTGAACAGGAAGAAAAATGGCAGCGCAAGAGTAACGGCAGGGTATATTAGCATGAATATGATGGCAACCTTGAAGCAAACAGAATGACAGGAAGCATTGGTTTCTGAGGAGTTGGAGGGCAACTTTTAGCATTAAATGCGGCATGGTAGAAGAACCCCCTGCTCATTGTGCAGGTGCTGGGACCAGACTGTAAAGTAGTTGGCAGCCCAAGCTACTTCAAGCTCTACGACAATCACGAGATTGCACCTACCAAAGCCTGTTTGAGCAGTTCCCTCCCAACAAGCTGTCCCTATAGACCATAATAATAACAACAACAATAATAATAACAATGACAATAATAACAATAGTAATAATAACAATAATAACAATAATAATGGGGGGGAGAGGGATCTTACACCATCAAGGTACGGAGCTGAACACTGCATTTGCGGCCGTCCAGTCATCAAGCCAGCTAACCGGCGTTGACATGCGTTTGAAAAGCAGCGGCTTGGTGTGTGATCTTCTTGTGCCCATGGGCTTGCTGGTTTTTAGTAGTTTATCAAGGCATGTCTCCTGACACCCTTGCATCACCCCAGTAATACAGTCATGTCAATGTTCTCTTACATTCCGTCATTCCCTACTAAGAGCCACGTGAGAAGGAGCAAGGAAAAAGACATGGCTTTCGACAACCTTGTAGTAGGGCAAACATTGGTTCGAGCGAAGCTTGGTGCCTTGGGGCTGGCAAGGAGCTCTGATGTGAGAGCCTTTGTGCCTTGCTCCATATTTGAGTTTGAAAAAGTTGCAGTCCATAGTCTGTGGCTCCATGTATGTGAGTCTGGCTCATTTGTCCGTTCCCTAGAACGGGTCCCGAATGGTAGTAGACACTTCCTCCACAATAGTGGCGCGCTGGGGCTCACCGGCACCTGGAACCGAACCAGCCAAGTCATGATAAGGGCCCTGGTCTGTTATTCGTCCCTGGGCCTAGCCCAAAGCCCTTAGCCCTCAATTAGGAGCCTAAACATTGACCGGCATCATTGCCTGGTATTCTTTGCTTACTGGAGTTGAAGTCTACTCCGAAGCCTGATTCTAACTATCCTGCTCTGCGGGCGTTCGCATGCTCACAAAGACAGGCGCACTTGAAATCGCCCAGGGTCCCAGCATGTTTCCTACATACCCCATGAGCTCCACTTAGCCGCCCCCCTGGAACAGATTCTACAGACCGGGCTCGCCAATCGCGCAGTGAGTGCCGCGGGCCAAGTGCATTTAATTGCAAGAAAGCCGCTAGCAGGAGATGCATGACTGGTAGGGTAATCATTCCCCAAACGCCGTATTTTGCACTATGGGGTTCTAGTAGTACGAGTAAAGAGAGCTGCTTGCTGAACGCATAGTGCGCACGCCGACCAGTTCTGCTCTCCTTGTGTGGAGCGATGTGGAGCGACCTCGCAATAGGGCAAAATCACGCTGCCGCGACGCGATGGTTTCGCGCACGTACTCGTCACAAAGTTTGTCGCTTTTGCCACCTCAACAGCTCAACAATTGCGCGCTCACGTGACACTTACTTGCCAGATAGCTCGAAATCGCACTCTCGCGTGAGACATTCTCGCATATTGTGTCGAGTGCTCTTAGAGTGGTTTTCAAATTCTCTTAGCATGCTCTTCGAGTGGTCTCGGAGTGTCTTTGAAGTGCTGTCGGAGTCCTTTCAGTGTGGTCTTTTGGTGCTTTTCGAGTGCTCTTGCTGGACCACTGGTCTTCCACTGTTTGGGGTCTATGCCTGCGTAAGAATTGTGGGTTAGACGGGGAATGTTGAATATGGGTGACTTTAGGCAATATTGTGGAGAGGAGAAATAGGACGTTGTATCCCTTTGGGGGATTAGTGCAAGGGTTTTGTAGTGGCTGTATCTAGGGATTATCATGGGGCATTTAGACTAGGGTATTTTCGGATGTCTTTCAGGACCACACTTCTCAGAAACTCCTGCAGAGCAGTTTACCCAGTAGGAGTCGGGGCCAAAATAAGGCATCCAGAGATTGAAATTCCGTCATGGCAGGTTTTTTTATTCATAGTAGTTGTTCCAAACATTCGCCCTGGAGGTACATGTCGTGGTACGACCTTCCCAGGCCCGAAACCGTAGCTTTAGCTCAAAAGCCTTGGGCCTCCCAGATGGTGTATGCAAGTGTTTGTTCCAGTTTCTGTCGTTGTATTATTCTTCACAAACTCTTGATGATGTTGGGGCCGAGCAGCGGGCTAGTTTGGCCGATGCTTGACTGCAAAGAGTTAGGCATAGGGCTCAATGATGTCTAATTGGCAGCCTGAATCCAGCACATATATATATATATATCCTATGATGACATAGTAGTAGTTTCCATTTTCTTTTCCATTATCCTTATGATATAGCCTCAATATACTATAGTATGGCATAACAAGCTTAACCTAATGCCTCGTGTTGAGAACGACCATCCCTGAGGCCACGCAGATGAATGAGACGCCGGGCCCCCTGGGCTAGGTGAGTTAGTCTCTCGAATTCTATAGAGCTCATCCGTAACATGGGGAACGCCATAATTTCCCGTATGTCCCCAGGGTCCATAGTATTTTGTTTTGATGAGGAAACTTTCTGACTTCAGGCTCCCCTCGCTGCACCTCCAACAAGACGATCTGCGCTTTAAGCGAAACAGGGACAGTGATCTTGTTAAGGCATAAAATGATCTCAAGCACTGTCCATACATGTAGCAAACACTGCCTGGAACCGAGGAATTAGCTTAACGGTAGCCACCGGGCGTGATTTCATTCCTTCGTTCCCTAGAAACCACCGTTGAGGTCTTCATTGGGTGTCTCCGCCAGAGATCTTTGCATAAGGGATCTCTGTGGTTCAGCCTTGCAAGATGGAACTGCCAAGCTCTCTTGCAACACAGACTCGCGAAGACGGTTGAGGTGTCAGCACTAGCGTTCTAGCGTGCTCGAGTTTTAGGATTCTAGGATTTCGAATTGATGAGCTTTGGTGTATGAGGCGGGGATGGCAGCGGCGAACATTACTGCTGCTTATCATGTCAACATGAAACACCTGTCTGCCGTCTTGCTTCGCCCATGCTGTCTGTGTTGCTGGATAGCGGTTTGGCATCCAGGACCTGTGTCAGGTGTGTTTCAGCAGCTCAAAAGAGCTTGTGTCCATTCGCTGGATTCTGCAATCCATTCTTAGCACTCCTTCGAAAGTCAGCGCCAGCTCAGCACCATTGCTCGCATTTCAAGCACGAAGTTTCATGGGCCCAGGTCCTCCCGATCGCATTCTATCTTCATGATTACGGCCGGAGCCCGCATGTACAGTTGCAGGGGGGGTGAAAAGGATCTAGCATCTGACGAGCAGTGAAGGGTTTGGGAGCAGTGAGCGGCTTGTTTGATGAATTCGGCCCAATCTCTGCGCCAGCGTAGCATGTGGCAACTTGACATGCGTGGCCGCCGTAGCGGGCCAGAATGACTTGCGGAGGGTATTTGTCTTACCCAAATTCTGAATCCCATCAGCAGCCAAACCTTTCCAATACAGGATGTGCAGCAATGAGCAGCCGCCTCTATTTTGCGCCTGCGCAGGTGGAACAATGTGCGATGGGAATGGATGGTGAGGGGCACATCCGTGCTCGGCGCTTGGTGAAGGGAGCCTGCAAACATCTCTAACCACTTGCGTTTCTACGAAGGATGTAGCATCCAGGATCGACCGTGGGTGCTTTGAAGTTGTTTCGCAGGCTTGGAACTCTATGGATTGGCAGCCCTCGGGCCTTGCAGGGATTTATTTTTGGTAAGGGGTGCTTGAAGCACCACACCAAATCCTCAAAACAAAACTTGAAATGTGCCAGGAGTTGACAGCAAAAACTTAGATTATGCCAGTTCGACCATCAAGAACAGGGCGCAATTTTCCAGTAACGAGCACCGCGCGTTCTTGAAACGGCTCGGAGGCTCATGCATCTATGGGGGTTTCCCAAAATTAGGGATACCATTATAATAAGGACTATAGTATTTTAGGATCTATATTGGGGTTCCCTTATTTTGGGAAAATACCCTATTGACTCCGGATGGGAGCCTCACAGAACATTTTCAATATGCAAGTCTGTTGTGAGCTACTCTTGGGTTGAAATCACTTTTTGCTCCATTCTGGAAGTTGCCGATCTTCTCAGCTTTCTGCTCAGACATAATCAAACACCCGCACTGAACTTTAAAACCTAAAGGCCCCACCAAACCTTGACGAAGATCCTCGGTCCATTTACCAGATATCAGCAAGAGTTCCAACAGTGGCTGCCCTGGCTTCTGGCCCAGAGCTCCAAAAATGTGGGCCTCCCCTACGCCCTCATTCCCCCAAGCTCCTCAGAGACTCCAAGACCAAAAGTCCTCTGAACTCCTCGGCGCTTGGGTGGCGCCGGGCTCATGAGCGGAGCGCTCTAGCAATGCCGGCGGAGAGCCCCAGCGAGGAGAAGTCTCGAGACTCAGCGCAGACTGGCAGCTGCGGTTTGTTCTGGTATTGCTGCATTCAAGGGAGTTCAGAGACCAATCGCTAACAACTGGAAGTCACCTTCTTCTCGATGAAGTCTACCCAAGACAACCTCCTGGTGCACAACCGGGGCAGACCACTAATACACGGTCTCTGCAGGACAGCCGAAAAGCGTCACATAAGAAGTCTAGCAGCCTGTAGTACGTACTTCACGTTCTGCTCCTCCTATTCCTGCTGCTGCTACTTCTCCTTCTACTACTATAGTAACCACTCAGATTAGGACAACTGCAACACTAACAACAGCCCTGCACTATTTGCACTGTTGGCAACAGGGCCGTCAGACTTTCTGTTGTGCTGCTTTTTATCTCTGCAGTTAGAGACAGTTTGTAAGAGTTGTCACCAGACATATGTATCTTAGAATTGTCGAGGCAGTACCCGTAGTTACCCTAGCAATTCGACTATGTGATCAGAAGAAGTGTAGCGAACTTAGAGAAAGCCCAGGAAAAGCACACAAGGCCTCTTTTGGGGCGAGCTTCACAAGAAAGGTCGGAAGAGGATCTGCAACACCTCGTAGCGTATGAACAAATCAGGAGCACGTCTCAGGGCCAGGGCTCTCAGCCCGTCCATACTTTTAATGCAGCCAAACTTTCACAGATGGCATTTGATACATCATTCTTGGGCTTTTGGCGACTGAGGGGTTGTACACATTGTCCGGCAAGTTGAGTGTTGCTATTGCATGCCCATATAATTCGGCGTAGCCTCAGGAAGCCTCATAAGTTGTGGTCCTGGGGCTTCGGTTCCATCACTGAAACCAGGATATCGCTTCGAGTGCTACCGCAGCCGGCCACCCCGATGGTCGTATGATGCGATCCCGCGGCTGATCTTTTTGAGAGCTTTGGGGCTGGGTTACCAGGGTCCAAGTAACTGTAGGAACACATCTACAGGTGGTGGAGTGGTGATGTTGTGCCATTATGAGATTTCGCCTACACTTGGGACTAGCACAAGTGACATTACTGTTTTCCTTCCTTTGGTAGTGGTGTTCGTTGTCTTTATCTTTATTCCAACATCGTGGTTGCAGATATCAAGGCAGCATATGGAGGAGAAGAGGACTAGGAGGAGGGATGGGCGCAGTATGCGTGTTTGAGTAGTGAGAGGAAAATGGGCCGGAGGCATATGAAAGAACTGAGTAGGAGGAGCAGGAAGAGGAGGAGGAGGAGGAGCAAGCAATTGCGTCAGATGCGCGAGAGTTAGCACAACGGGAGCTCTCTGTATCACAAAGGGGCTTTTGCTCGTCTGGTCTCCATTGTCGTAGTAAGGCCTGCAGTGTCGTATCCCTATCCTATTTGGAGAAGCCCGCTGGACCACAAACCCTAAGCGCCAAGCTGAGGTTCAGCGGGGCATATGGTGCGACCATTGCGCTGCTGGCAGCAATTGTGATGAACCTAGTCCTGCAAATGAATCGAAATGCTTGTAACAGTCCCGAAGAAGGTCATGGTGGGTAGCTCAAAGGATTGTTCGGGACTTTCTAGGGGCTGTTGGTGTGTGGCGGTCTGATTCGGAGGTACAACTCATTGCAAAGCAATGCTGGGTCAAAAGGAAAGCATCCCACCATTTTAATGGCCGGTGATAAAAGAAAATAAGATTGCTTTCTGCGGTGTGAAGAACATCAAAGCCTCAGAAACTCGAGCTTCTGAGTCAAACTTCAGGTTGATTTCCAAGTCACGAAGCACTGCCACCGTGAGATCCAACAACTTCAGCCTCATACTAGTAACAACAAACTTCAAAATGCACTTGGGCCCCTGCTCTCCTTCTTCTCACTATGGTGCCTTGATTTCCAACCAGGAAGCGTGGCGAAGCGGTTGCTGACCACTTCTTGCTTTTTCTGCTCCCGCTGACGCTGCATCTGATGCTTCCTGGCACGCAGGCAGAATGAGGCTTTGAGCGCCTGCTTTCAGGGGCCAAGGATCTGCACTGTGAGTCACAGGTTCTTGCCTTGGGAGTTTCAGGCGTACGGGTTCGGATACTTCGGGTAGTGGTGGGTGGGATTACGAAATCGCCGTCACTCTTTTTGTGGGATTTCTTATGTAACCCGGAACTCTTGAGCTACAGTCGCAGAAATTCAAACCAGAATGCCTCGAGCACAACGTAAGATTATGAGCGCTTAATGTCTGCCCATACTGCAAAAGAGCCAGAATTCATGAGCTGTGAAGAATTCTCATGGTCTTTCGCATTCAAGCCCACAAGACCTTGCAGTGTCATTGAAGCACCTGCCTCGCAGACCTAGCAGTTGGGGGAAGTTTCAAGCCCTTGCAGGGCCGCTCGCTTCTTCAGACCTGCACGGGTTTCTGTGGGTCTGCGATGAGACAAAAGTCATGCGCGTAAGGGAGTAGAGCCCAGGCTTTTCCTGGCCACGCAGTGGTCTGTGGAGGTGCGCTGCTGGGTCCGTCACATGGCAGAAATCTAAGATGAGGCAAGGGGTAGCAAAAGCAGGGAGTACAGATACAGAAGTTCAAAGGGTTTTCGTATGCAAGGGATTCGATAGGGAAATATATAAAGAGTGCGGCAAGAACGTGTCAGGATGATGTATGCTGGATGTCGTGCTCTTGCCACGTTACCGTCTCCCGTTGAGTGGCTGAAGAAGCAGGGGCTACCAAGGGCGGTTCATGTGTTGTCCCCTAAGACACTCTACGGGATGCAAGGTCTAATGTGGAGATCCTTCCTGGCACAAGTGATTCTCCAAGCGTCCATCCTATCCATTCCCGGGTTGTAATGGGAGTTTCTCAAGTTTTGACCTCCGGCTGCTTGGCGGCGGAAACCTTCAAGATTTAGGGTTCTTGCGTCCCTGTACAGCACCTGCACTTGAACCTGTACGTTCCAAAGAGTTAAGAGCTCAGAGCCCTTTACTCAAACTGCTGATCCTGTACCATATCTGGACATTTATTTGGTAATTTACTACATGCTCAAAACATCTGGAATGTCCTTTATTGCAGATGCAGCCAGAGCCTAGCTTCTCAGGCAACCTCTGCTTTCAGGCTGGTGCACATCCTATGCACTCACCTGAAATTAATGGAATGAGTGATTCGAGTTTTGTCAGCGAGCCAGGTCTCAGCAGAAGCAGTCAATCTCAGCTAGGAACGTGGCGAAAAAAGGAGTCTCCAGGAAGCGGACACACACATAGATCCAGGGGATGCGATTTAAAGGGTGCCTGATGTTGCTACCAGCTTAGGCTTTAAGCGGGAGGCCGCCATTGAAAAAGCCACGCACGTCAAGGCGAGGTACTTCTGCCGAACTGTCGGATGGCATCCCACCATCTCGCGATGCGCGACTACGGCCCGTGGGTCTGCTACACACACAAGGGGCTTGGTTACCGTGTTTCTTCAATGTGTCGAGTTTTTCAATTAAAGTGATTCCCAGAATCCCTTCGTCCGTTGTGTTCGCATACTCAAAGATGCCTAAGGCGCCGCCCACCTCCATCCCCCGCATTTTGAGAAAACCCGGCTTGGATGTGTAGGTCCATTTTTTTGCCTTAGGGTGCAGCAGTTGTGTCTCCTGCTATTCTGAAGCGAATGGGACATGACGAGTTGCTGAGCTGACATTGGAATCCCTTGATGTCTGCCTTTTCGACGTTCAGTGAACTCATCACTTGCAACTGAATACCATGCAGCTTGAATGCCTGGGGCAGGTTGTTCCGCTCCCACGAGAGGGCCATGTCAACAATGCACGAGTTGCCCTGGTGCCGCTGGTACAGGTGGGCCCGAGATTGGATGGAAGCATTTCAAAAGCCGCTTCAAACGAGTGGGTGCGCGCAGTTTGGATGCGTGCCTAGTGCAGAAGCGACCAGGCGCCAGGAATTCCACCAAGTTGTGTCATTCTTTGATCTGTTACACGTCTGACAGCGCAAGCACATGTAGAATTCTATGTAGAAGAAGTGCGCCTTTGCCGCTGCAAACAGGAGGATGGCCAAAGGTCCATCTCATACCTGAAGAAGAAGTTTGTGTACGATGAGACCAAGGGCAAGTTTGAAAGGTCGCTCGGGAGAACTACTTGGAGCTTTAGGGATTGGGATGAACGAGCTGGGCCGTTCCATTCGGTGGGGATGTGCTAGATAGATTGTCCCGAAGACTTGGTTCTGAATTTCAAAGCTTTCATCTTCAGCAGAAGCTGTGACATTACCCAGCAAGTACAGGGGCGGCGTGGAAGCTCCACGCATTTTTCCAGCTAGGACGGTGCATGAGGCACCGAGCGTCGGCAGTACAATTTGTTGGCAATTCTATCAATTTTCTATGTGCCAGGCCATGCAAAGCCCAAGTCCCGGAGCTATCGGGACCGTATAGTGAATCTTCTTACGCTAGTTGCACGAGATGGTTTGATGCTCAGACAAGTATTGTACCTAATCTAGAAAACTTTGAAAACTCTTGATGCCAACGCTGTGTCCAAATTTCTGTGTCCTTTCTTGTTAGTATTACTATTATTACTATTATTATTACTATTGAAACAGGTGTTTTGAGCTTGTGCTTCCCAGGCTGCAGTTTGACATCCAATCGCCCTTGGAGCACTACCTTGGCTCAGCCGGGCTCACTACCAAGGAGGTGCGGGGCCTACATTAATCTCGGCTTCGGATGAAGGATGCCGTGTTCTACCTAGTGATACTGGGTTGAGCCATGTGGCATTGATGTGTTGATAACGTCTCTTCCTTGATATGCAACAGGACAGCGCAATGGCTGAGCAGTTGATGCAGTTTTGCGTGCTTGGTGTTACTTTGATGTGCACGAATACCGGGCGGAACCTCTTGCGTTCTTGCGTCGTGGTTGCGCTTGTTTTTCCAAGCTGCCGTGCAGGTGGCTGAGCGTAGGGGCAAGTATGGTGAAAACATCTACGACATCCCTCTGCCGGACTTTTGGGAGCTCTTCCAGGCGAGGCTCTGATTGATGGGCCCCCGGATTGCTTTCTACAATCATTTTGCCCAAGAGTTACCCCCCCATAAAGCCGTTCCAACATCAGAAAGTTATCGTCCGTCATGGCATTTGTGGCAGTACCAACTTCTGTTGGAGAACTCAAGTGGTAGCTAGCCTACAACACCTTGCGGAGGATCCCAGTGACAGACAGGGCCGCGAGAATTGTGTGTTGCGTTGGTGTTGCTTGTCTGTGGTCAGAGGAGCATGCAGTGGCGCCCTTCTTTGTCTTCCAGCTCTTCTGCGTACTCCTCTGGCTGATGGATGATTACTGGTACTATTCCTTGCTCACACTGTTGCTTGCCGGCGCAGTAGTACTGATGTCTCGGTGCGGCTACAAGTAGCAATCTGGCAAGACATGGATCGCATCATCCCGTCAGCCAACATGAGCCTGAGTAGGATCAGTTCCGAGACAGAATGCAAATGGCTAGCTTTTTCAAGGTTCCTGCTGGTCGTGCTTGAGGCCAGTGCGGGTCTGTGAGTTTGCATTGCTTTCCGAGGCAGTTTCAACATTTCCAGGTCACTGTTTGTGTTGAAAGCACGGGGTGTGTTAGCACATCAAAGCAAGGTCTTTTTGAGGTGAGATGCATGCTTTGGGGCTTCTTTGGAATAGGTTCCGGCCGAGCGTGTTGGGTGTTGGGCGTTTCGCTTGTATTGGGCTGCAAGATTGATCCGGACGAAATGGTCTTGCTGACGTTGTCTCAAAAGGTCCCCAGGCTTTGCTGCATCATGAGACTGTGCCTGGCTGAATGCAGCGCATCTCATACTTAGAACATGCTCGCCTCTGCCCAAGTATGTCAAGCAGAAGATCTGTTACTGATTTGTGTTGATCTTTGTCAGCTGAGCCATGAGTATAATGACAAGCAACAGAAATCCTGCAATCTTACCACGCGGCACAACCAAGAAATGCTGGACGATGAACATCCTGCATGAGCCTGCGTACCTTCTATCCTGCTTATTGTGGTACCGTAGTATACTACGGTCATGCAGAATGTTCAGTTAAGACTACTGCTCAGAAGGCACAGATGGTTCACCGAAGGCGTCACGACCTGTCGGAGCAGCCTGGCGGAAATTCCTTTACCCTTTTGATGCTTAAGGACACCGGGGCAGCGAATATAGGGGTGATTATGGGGACTACACAGGGATTACTCTAGGCATCCACCCCGTGCTCCTCCTAAAGCACCAGCAAGTTGCTGTGCTATGTGATGATGTAGGTCAGCGTTGGTATGCATCATCTAGGGGTGATGAAGATGTATGCAAGGATGACATAGGGCTTGCATGGGGATTTCCGGCGTAAGTTAGAGTGTGTCAAGTTAGTGGTCCCTTTGTCAGGTTCCAAGCGGAATCCCATTACTTATGGTATCTAGCAAGAAGAGAACCCTGCTATGTAATTTGGGGATAATTTGAGGGGTTTCTCTTTAACAGCATGAGCTCTGGCTGGTATCATTCATGGATGATTGAAGTGCTTGGGCCTGGGCTCTGGCTGGGCTTTGGTTGGCTCACGGATTTTGGGGCTTGCATGGGTCAGCTGTGAAAGGTCCGAGCCAGAGGGAATCTGGACCCATGCCTTCATTCTCCACCAAAGTTTGATATGCGCTGGCAAGAGGAATCTGGCGCTACCACCTTCGGAATCTTCAATCCCAAAGCCATCAACCACTCTACATCACACCAAGGCATCTGAAACCCATGGAGGTTGAAATTATGAATTCTGGGCTCAGCCAAGGCTTCGGGCCATGCGCATTCCACCGCAGCCCACACTGGCGCTGCGTGTGGCCTTGGCTGATCAGTTGAGGGGTCGCAGGATTCAGGCTTTTTGGCTTCAGTCTTGGGCCTGTCGGAGAGAATCTCGGATGAAGGCGAGCCTAGGCGTTGGACCCGGGTTTCTGATTCTTGAGGGCTGGGTATGCAGCGCAGGGATGGGGCTTTATGGTTGCAAGGCGCAGAGTTTTGTAGGACCTTTCGAAGTTTGACGCTCTGTGCCTGAGGACCCGAAAGGTAGAGTTCTGTGGAATCCTCTTGCCGTGTGCTTCTGCGTAAAAGCATGAGCAAATCTTGTAAGCTTACTGCGGCATCCTTGAGTTTCTGTGTTTTCCGAGGATGGCCAGTGGCGGGAGATCCAAAGCAACGAGCTCCTGCCTGGGGATGTCATTGGCATCCAGCGCAACCCCGAGGCCGGTCAAAAGGTGTCTTGTTAGCTTCTCCTAAAGGGGAAAAGAGTGTGAGGGGAACTCGCCTTCATTTTTCATTTCGGATCTGCCGCACCTGCCAGACACAGGCATCTTTTCCCTGTGATGCGCTGCTGCTGCAAGGCTGCCTGACTTACTTATTGTGGACTGCAGGGTATTTGGGTCTTGGAGGCTGAGATTGAATTGCAAGGGTGTTAGTTGGGTGGTGAGAGGTTGAGGGGGAGGCAGGATGATTGGAGGGCAGCTTTTTCAAGTGCAAGGCTTGTGCTGAAATCCCAGCCGTATACTTGAGGAAGCGTGCCACATCCGGTTTTGCTTGCAACGATGTAGTCGGCCAAGCCAAGAAGAGGTTGGAATTTAGTTCTGGCAGCGTTCCATAGAAATCCCTTCTGAACCCACCTGCTCTGCTTTCCCAAGGAAACGTCCTGGTCAATGAAGCCATGCTCACGGGGGAGAGCGTACCGCAGATGAAGGCCAGGCTCTGATCTACTGGAGAGGGATCAAAACATGAAAGCCTGGAAGGCTTTCAAGATGTGTCTTTCGTTCTTCCCTTGAGCTTCTGCGCAAGGTGCACGCTGGCGACGCCTCAGGCAAGTTGGCGAAAGGGATCCTGACAGAATGTGACAGAATTCAGGATCTGGTTTGATTTTGCAATCCTACAGTACAGTAAAGGCGTATGACCCCGACAATTGGAGGTCTTCCGCGCTGCTGATCTCTTCCTCAAGCCAGTGTTGATGCTTCCCGACATTGATCATGCTTCTGCTCCTGTTGACTTTAGCCATCTGTGGGAAGCATCCTCTGGCAAAGTTCCCTGAAACTGGACCAAGCTCAGATTTTTCCCTCTAAGGGCAACTTGATTCAAGCTGAATCAACAGCTGAACTGTAGACCCGAAACCCTGAAACCTCCCAAAGTCCAAACCTGCAGGTCAGGCTTTGGACATGCTTGGCCGGCACAAGCAGCATATCGTCTCTGCTGGGACGTGCCTCGGCCGAATCCTATGAAGACCGGGTGTTAAGTGGGGAATGTGTCAGTGAATCAATGCTTCTAGCCCCCGGTTGTTTCAGAGCCTTGACTCAGGCTTTTTGGTTTGGTTTTCCTTTGAAAACTTTTGTTCAGCTTCAAGTTGTTCTCAGCTTGCAAGGGCGCATTGGCAGCTGAAATAATGATTAGCATAGATAGGAGCACTGTTGCATGCATTACCCGGCGGCGCACGTGGAATTGAAAGGCTTTTGTAGCCATGGAGGTGGCGTCTTACTCCCTGAGCCCGGAATCTTGCGTGTTCAGGGTTGTCAGCCCGCAGCCTCAAGAAATCCTTCAAATGCTCAACCCAGGAACATCATGATGCACCAGAACACGGAGAAACTTGGTATGAGATGCATTGTGGGTGCCGCTTGCGGGGGAGCCGGGTTGTGGCTTCAGATGTACGTGTTGATCTCGAAGGACTCGTCAGCAAGTTCTGCTTTGGAGCGCAAATAAGAGCATGAATATCATTCTTTACATGGCTGAGAGCCTGACTCCTTTGGGTTCAGTATGTATGTCATGAGGACATGTCGTGAGGACGCGTTGTAAGCATGCCCTTGAGTCACGGCCGTCTAGCTGTCTAGCTGTTCAAGTTCAGGAGGGCTGCGTATGCCAAAGTTTGCATGCATGCCGCATATCGAGTTTGTGACCCCGGGATGCCAGTGTCAACGTCCTGTCTACTCTGCTGCAAGCACTGCCTCTCCGTGATGCAAGGGGCTGATAGACCATCATTGATGGTCCTGCATAACTAACGTATACTATATCAGAAGCATAATTCCAGCTGATGGTTTCCTTTTTCAAGCTTTCGTTACACAGAAGCTGAGGAAAGCTCGTGCCCAATGGAAGAAGGTGCCAGCCGCGCGCACATCCACGCTTGCAGTCGGTTACGCCTCTCTTCCGCACGGACGGGGTTTGTCAAATGTGCGGGCCCTTTGCATTCCTTCGGGTAGTTCCCAAAATTGGGGTCCCATTTTGGTACTCCTAAATATTAGGTGCCGTAATGTACCTGTAACCAAAAGGGGCCCAACCCATTTGTAGCAGGTATCTGTTTCCTTGGAGATGTCTTGAGATCTATCCAGTAAGCAAAGGAAATGCTCGAGCCTGAGCTTCGAGTGCTAGAACCCCTTGCAAGAACAGCAGAGCGAAGTATTCAGAGTACCATTCCTGCCGGTTTCTTATTATGGTTTCGTAAATGCATATGGACAACTTTGGTTTTGTTTGATTATTGACTCTTCTTGTCATCATTGCCAATTGCATGTACTGGTTTTGTTTGCTAAGGTTCCTGTGAAAGATAGATGTTTCCTGTGCGGCGGTACGCTTGAAGCAACCGATGTGCTGCCGCTAATCAGTTGCGTGCTTCTTCATTGGAGCCTTCAGCTCCAGGATTTTGAGGTCTGCGTTCACGCGACTGCTGGTGTAGACGAGCTTTACGGCAGTGCTGGGTGACATGGGATGCCCAGAGCCAGAATCAAATTTGGAGCACGTGATGCCAAAACTACCTGCTGAGTTTGCGTCGTCATCCTTAGCCATTCAAGCGTGGTGTCTGCCGTCCCAGGTTCTTCGCACTGGCTTTGACACCACCCAGGGCAAGCTGTGCCGGACAATACTCTTCAGTGCGGATCGCGTCACCGTTTCCAGCAAGGCCGCTTGAACGTCGAGCCAACGTATCTTTACTACACGCTCGCGATGCGGTGCATTCATTTTCTACACAGCTTGTCTGACTGGGTTGCTGCGAGAAGCATGTATCGTGCTCACATTTTCAAGCAGGTCAGGGGAAGCAACACCATCATAATCATCATTTTCATCGTTATTTTTCATGCTGGCCTCTGGGTTTCTGGTATCTGTTACATGCGTCAAGAAAGGTGCTTCTGCTTGTGCTTACTATCTTGGTTTGTAGCCCCAAGCTGGAGTCGTGAGATTGGACCGCAGACTCTGTATTTTACGCTTTCGATGCGAACTTGCCCTTGAACATTTGTGTATCAGTGCCCAAGGCTTGATAGGCAACCCGAGCAAGCCCCCCATCCAACAGCTAATTTTTGGAGGAAGCCTACCTCTTCATTGGCATCCTGCTGTTCTTCGCGGTTTTGGCCTGCCGCATGGCAGTTCTATTGTTCAAGACTAGGTAGACAGCAACGATGTTACGAAGTCGCAAAGAAAAGGCCCCATGCAAACGTGGGAGCTGCAGCCATGCTTTCAGCAATGAGTATCTTGCATGTCCGACAATGCGAAGATGTGATGGCCATGCTGAAAGCCCGTAAGGTAAAACCTTTACAGTAGCTGGAGGGAACCAAGGAGTAGCACTGAAACGTCAGGAGGCCAAGTAAAGACTCCTACGTTGGATTCTGCTCCGCTAGAAAGGCTCCATGAAGCACTCTGAGCAAGTGGGGCCTGCTACTAGGGGAGCTTGGAGACGATGGTTTTGCAGAGGTAGCTGAACAGTTGAAAGACCTCTGCGCCCTTGAAGCTCTACCCCTGCGCGATGGATTGTAGATAATCGTCTAGCCTGCATTAGTTTCGTTATGCTCTTTAGTCCTCGCACGCAAGCCAGAGTCCTCAAGGTCAAGCACACGTCCAAGGTCCCTTTGCAGCCTTCCACTTCTATACAGTAAGTGCTGGGAAGCAGCCAGTAGTTTGGGCAGCTAGCCACAAACTTCCTTGCAGCTGAGGCATCTACGTCCTGTACGATGGCCTGGTTCTTGTCCCTGCCCGCGGCGAGACGCCCCGATCCACCTTCAAGCTTCTGCTGCTCAGCTGGTTTGACCTTGGCTTTCTGGGGCAGCAGGAAGCCAAGATAGATGGCAGAAGCTAGTTCGGACCTTGTGGTTTGCTCGGATCTTTGTTCACTGATATTCAAAGTATTTCAGCACTTCGGAAAGGGTCAATGGTTTCTCTTTGCTAAGTATCATCTAATCCGCAGATGCCCCAGAGCCTTGCCCCTTCCTGTCATCTACATTCGCGCCAATCTCCTTGGAGATTTCAGGCAGGTTGTGCTGACATTTTGGCAGCACTTCGCGCTGAAAATGAACGCAGCGCACTCCATCCTGACTGTTCTCAAATCTCAATCCTACACACTGACGATGAAGCCTCGAGCCAGAGTGTCAAGCACAAGGCTCCTACTAGCACCCTGCAGCCTCAAGATCTTGAGCCCACTGCCTGCAACTTAACGTCTAGGTTCTTATTCCTAAGTCTCAGCTGCTTGGGTTCAGGAGCCCAGGGAAGCGTAGCGTGAAGGGTTTTTCACATGCTTCAGCTGAAGAGCAGCTGAGTGTCTTGGCAACCTGTGCATGCATATGAACTGCTATATAGGGCACCACCATAGGGAATAGGGGTTTTCAATTTCAAGGGGGATACTAGGAGTTTAAACTATAGCTCGTGTGTCGTGCGCCCACTGCACGGCAACCGAACGCGATGCTGTGCACCGATCGTGGGCAAGTGACTTGCTTGCGAGCCACTCCCATGCAACGCGCCTTTCGAGGCTGTTGCGCTTAGTCCAACAGTTAGGAGCCTCTGCCAACCTCAGCTTGGTGAGCGCAAGCGGGCATGGAGCGGCTGGATATCCACTTGTTTGAGGGGCGCTGGTTTTGTCAGGATTTGCAGGAGGAGTGGAGCGCAACAGCCTCGAAGGCATGCACGGGTGTCAGATGCAGTTCAGCTGCTGGTGGATGGTGACCAGCATAGCATCAAAGAAATTGAGATGGCAGCTCGGTTGGCGGGGTCAGCTGAGGCTGTGGTTTTTGCAGCTCCCGGGAGGTTGAACAACAGGAAGTGGCAACATTTTTTTCAGGGTCAAGGAGTTACATTCCGTCCGGTTCAACGAGAGGACTCTGAAAAGCCGGGTGATGCAGCCATCATTGCAGCCATGGAGCTCTTCATTGCTGGTCCCTCTTCAAGAACCGCATTGTTGGCAGCTGACAGGGATTTCGCGCCGGTCGTGTGTCGCGCTGCAGCAAGTGGCAAGGAAGTAATGGTAATAGTGCCAGAGAAGCGTATTCATGTAGCTGATTTGTATCGTCCCCTGCCCTCCGTGCAGGTGCAGTTACTAAAGCCCGACACACCATCGGTTTCCAAAGTGAAAGCTGTGCTTTACTCGGGAGGTCGTGGGAAGGTACAGCTGTGCAGGCCCATTGCAAAGCAGAATCGCATCTTAGAACTGGCATACATCAAGGCAAGGCTGACAGACTTGGGGTATTGCCAGCCGGATCAGCAGAGCGGCTTCATGGTATCTCCTATAGCCAAATTTTGGCATGCCAACCGTGTAGACCCTCTTGTGGTCTACCCGCTACATTGTGGGATTACGCAGCTTCATGCGGTGCTGGCAGAGACTGGGACGGTTGATTGGAAGCCATACACTGCCAAGTCAGCATTCTGCCTGCCCTCCCGCTGGCCGAGAAAAACGAAGAAAAAGATCGATCGGTTTGGGTCCACCCTAGCTGCAGCAATCCATGCAGGTGGAGGGCCTTTCATTCTTTGCGATGCATCAGACCTGGCAAGTAAGGCATTGCGTAGGCTAGGTTACCCTAACTGGCCATGTGATTCTGATGTGCGGGAAGCTTTGTTGGTGTTTATAAACAGCTCCTCTAACAAGTACAAGCTCAGGGAGATGGGCCTACTGCCATGCAGGAGCGACACAGTGGCAGATGTCCAGTCCAAGATCAGACGAGCTTTCCTCAACAGCAATTCTTCCGGAGAATGGCAACTGGGCCCAGCAGACTCCCGCGTGCGAAGGCTGCTTTCGGCGGAGAAGATGTTGAGCTCGCAGCACGCAGACAAAGCAGAAATGCTCTATACCATGAAGAAGTATCTGAAGCAAAAGCGCTGGCCAGACATGAACTCTTACATCGGCTGTGTCTGGTGCATTTATCGCCATCTCAACCTGGCTGACCCTAGCAGGCGTAGTCTTGTTGAGTTTGATGCCTAGGTTGGCATGTGGCTTGTGTAGGATGCATGACAACTTGGCATGCGCTTCTGCTGAGTCAAAGTCTGGTAAGGTGACCCTCTGCTAGAAGACTGCTGCTGAGCTGAGCCTTCAATTTTTCAAAGCAGACAATGACATTTGCGAGTTCGAGGTCGTGCACACGAATATCTCTAACGTGTCCTGAACCCACATTTCAAAATTTGCCAAAACTTGCAGACACTATTCGACTTTGAGCACGGAGCTACTACTGAAACCTTGCCAGCTGTTTTATCACGCACCAAACAGTTCTCGAGGATGAGGAGTTTCGACAGGAGTAGACATAGCATGCGTTGTAAGCGTCGGGGACCTCTGAGAAGATATGCCCCAAGCACTTATCATCTCGATGCAAAGAAAGACCTACTACAACACCCTCCCTGGTTTTTAGAATTGCTAACCACTGACCGCCACGAGTCACACAAACATCCCCTTTCAACAAGGAGGAATGATTCACACATCGTGCGTTTCGAAGTTCTGGAATGGGTGTCAAATCTTAAAATCGTGCTGCAGCAGCCCGCAGGCAACAGTCAAGAGAGGCTGGTGCAGTAAGGGGACAATGCATTAATTAGACCTCGCATGTTGCCAGCAATGCGCAGCAGCCCTAGGTCAAGGGAGGCTCGGAATTCATGAAAACAAGGACATGATAGCTTCAGGAAAGTGCAGTGGCGCTATTGCGGGATGGGAGACTACAGCTCGACAAGTCTCCATCGCGTTCAAGTAAACTCCAAAGCATTTGTTCTGTTTTATTTCGGTAGGGAAATTGCGCACGCATGAATGAGTGTTTGACTGGCTCGTAAGGTTGGCAGTGAGCCACATCATCACGACGCTTGGCAAACACAATGGCCATGTTTGGTTTCAATGGTCGTGCTTCCTTCGGCAAGTTCCTACATTAGAAGGCCAGGAATGCTTGGAGGCCCTCTTCATTCTTGGCTTCAAGCAGACCCTTATCAGGCTATTTGAGCCGTTGAGAAATTTTCAGTGTTTTCATTCACAGTAGCTTCAGTGTTAGCTGCTAGCCACGAAGGTAAACTGTTTGGTATCTAATCCACGTTCCGCAGGCTTGTTGTCATTTCAGGCTTCATGCCCTTAGAGGAGCTAGAGGCAGTGTAGAGCCTGAGCATTCAGGGATTTGGATTGTATGGATGCAAAGTGCTGCTGGTCTCTGCTAACAAAGGGAACAAGGTTTACTCTTCCCATACTGAACTCAACATCTGACAAGTTTTCCTCGCAGGATGTCCGTTAAAAAGGCCTTCAAACCATGCGGCAGGATGATGAAACCCTCATTTGGAACCTACTGCAGGCAATTTGTCCGGCTTCAGTGTCCTGAGTGATGTGAGGGCATTTTTCCAAACAAGGCCCGGAAACAAAGTCTGCTCCCAAAGTGTGGCCCAGAAATTTGAGAACCCTCCAGCAACCTGAACCTGCAGAAGTCAGCAGCCAAAGCTGGAGGTCTGTGGTTCCTCCAGAGTTCCCCATCATGCTCCTTGGACCATGGGACGGGCAGTGGTCTGTGTCATTTTGGGGCTTGTAATTGCACCATATTGCACACTCTGCGTCCCCTCCATGTTCTGGGATTCTGTTCGCTGCCAGGAGAGGACCTGCGTGAGGGTTGTGCTAAAACCCTTGTTTCTTTTTTCTGTTTAGCGAAGTCGCACAACAGGGTTCCAAGGTTCGCGAGCGAAAGAGGCGCGAAAGCACGGCGAAAGGAAATTACTGATGGTTGCTTCATCATGGGTTGTCGTGAGCGAAGAGAACATTATCCCAAATCAGAGTTGCAGTGTGCGTGCGAAAGACCGCACAAGCTCCGCGAAAAGCAAGGGGGTTGATGGGTTCCTGGCCGAAGGAATTCAGGACAGTGCCCACATGCACATGGGACGATAGAACGAAAAAGCATTGTTTGCAGCATAAGGCAGTACGCTGACCCTCAAAGGCGGTAAGAACCGTCCAGTGCCCTCTTCAGGTAGATGTTGACTCTGTTGTGTGCGTTGCATGGAGTGCATTTGAGAGACGTTCCTTCTGGAGTTCTGGTGCGACTTGAGATTGACTCTCAGCTCAGGCTTTCACTGGCTGTGAATCTTAGCCTTGTGGCACTCATCTCCAAGCGGATCTTCTGCACAGAGCCGTTCAGGCAGCCGGGATCCGGGAAAGATCAATGACTGGCTGCAGTTGCCATTTTCAGGGTCACAAGTCATGCTATAGCCAAAGTAGTCGTTGACTCCGACAGCTGGTTCTGGACTGTGACAGCTGAATGATTGTAGTGTAGTAACGACCCTAACGGGTAGGAAGAGGACATTTTCTGAGGATCCCTATGACTTAAAATTTGCTTGGTCTCTGCTCATCCTGCACTTCCGAACCTACGCAGGGTGCCTTTGGCTGGGCAGTGCCCTGGCTGCAATTTATTGATGGCCATGACCAAGCTAAACACGCGATTTCACTTATGTCCGATGCAGGCTTCAGCCGCGGGTTTACCGCTGCAAGTCGTTATGCCATGTTGATGGGAGAACCATTCTCTGGCCCGCTGCCACTCATCAATGTGTGGCTAGTGGCTCCTTGTGCCGTTGTTTTGTCCAGGATTCAGACTTGCTGCTTCGACAAGACGGGGACGTTGACCAGCGACTCCATGGAGGCAAATTAGTAGAGTACACAGGTGGTTCAGCACCTCGTTGTGTAGGTCTGAGGCCTTCCAGCTCAAGCTGCAACTTTGGACGCAGCTGAAACAGCTTCTGATAGTCGGATTGCCTCTGAGAGTTTCGGAGGAGTGTAGGGAAATCAGGCATCCAAAGGGCTGGACAATCCCTAGCCGTTTGCATGTACATGAGGTAGGTCCTTGTTATTGTCAGTGTCGTCTTGAAATTATTGTAATTATTTTGCACTACTGTGGCTTTTGTTCTTGTTTTGGCATAGTTATGCTGTATGGGGTGCTCATCTAAGGGGACAGCAGTTCCACCTGATACTTACATATCCTTGTGGTTCACTGATGGTGATTAATGAACCGAGGAATGGATTTCTGTAGTAGCCCCTATGCAATCCCCGATAATGCAGTAGTGCCCATATTGGTTTCCTCCTTCCCTCCAAACAAGAGGCAAGTTAATGCTCAACCCTTAACCCGACACGTTCCAGTACAACCCCAGTTTCTCATTCTTGGCTAAAGACTTATAGCCCCTTTAAATGATCCTAAACCCTAAACCCTAAACCTACATACTTATAGCCCCTTTAAATGATGCTTTGGGGGCAGGTGGGTGGAGTGCATGGCCTGGAGTATCCTGCTCCACCACTGGCAGAGGCAGTGGATGAGAAGGAGGTTGGCGGACTGCAACATCTTAGGTGGTTTCTATGGGGTTATATAGGGGTATATAGGGTTTCTATGGGGTCACTGTGTCAGGTGTAGGTTGTCGGGTTAAGCTAATAGGGACCCGTCACCCACTATTCGTGACCGCCAGTGAGAACGGTAATTATGTTGGGCTCCGAAAGATTCCGGTTGAATCGATATTTCTCCGTGGGTGGCGCGGACCACGTAAGCTTCAGGGCTTGAATTTGGATTTGGGGTTCCTTTGTGGCATCCCAGATTGCGGTGCCTTCTAATCGCATTCTGCAGTCCCATGCCGAACAAGAGTCTTCAGTAGCGTTTTTTGCTTATGGCGCATCTCTAAACCCTGAACCCGGCTACCAGTTCTTCCTGGTATGTCTAGGATACTGCATCGTAGTAGACACAGCCATGTAGAACCCCCACACTTTCTGCAGCCTTAGCTGGAGGTGAAAGAGGTCGTGCCACCCTTGCAGCAAACGCTGCCGCGCATGAAAGAGCATGCTTTCCTTTCCTTTCATTCAGGGTTGGTGGTAAGGTTGAAATTCTGTAACTCTGCAAATGTCTTCCGGCCTAGCAACTTCAACAGGCAGCTGCGAACTCCTCAGACTTCAACCTAGACCTACCTTCCAGACTATAAAAGGGTGAAATAAACATGCACTGGACGTTTCGGGAATACGGGTAAGAGTATGGTAGAACAACATTTCAATAGTGTAATAATGGTGAACAGTATAATAGTATCAGTATAACAATAGAATGGTAGAACAGTAGAGGTAATGTTGGGGATCATGTGCTCCCAAAGCAAATTCGAGGCTCCCCTTCCTGTCCACCGCCGTGATGGCCGCGTGCAGTGGGTTGACCGTCGTGGAAGGGGAGGCATCACTATGTAAGATATAGAAACTCCTTAACGGGATTACATGGGGGATATATTGGGGACTACTACTACAGGTTTATTAAGAGGAATACTAGGAGTGTAGATCATGCATAGTTCATGTCGCACAACGTCGTCGCAGTACTTTTGGGTCTCTAAAACTGACCCCTGAACTTCTGCTTCGGAGCCGAGCTATTTCGGACGCTGAGAAAACATGAGGTAGTTCTTTGTCGAATCAACGCGGAGGATTCCCTAGCCTTCTGAGCATGCGAAAAGTAGTGCTTCCTTTAGAATGATAATCGCTGGCTCACAAAGCGCCTCATGCCCAACGGTTCGGAGTCATGGAAGTACAGGTCAACAGGAGGGCTCAGCTGTCAGGGTTAGGTTCTGGGGTCAACGCAATATCGCAGGACGCAATATTGCAAAGATCAGATCTAGGAATTCTTCATCTTTACACGGTGTTTAGAGCCTGAATATCCTCTCTTGACTGTACTGAAAATGCCGGCCCACACGTTGTATAGACCTCCTCCGCGAAAGGATTGCTGGGCTGGCTTATTGAATCCGTCACAGGTTGAACGGGGGGGGGTCATCCAGAATCAGTCTCGAGCCCGCACAGGTAGTGGGCGACCCCTTGGAGAAGGCTTCCCTGCAGGCGCGCGTGTCTGAACAACATATGAGCTACTGTCAATATTAGGGATACTAAGGGACCATTAAGGGTGGACATAGGGATCCTTCTTATAGTTTACTAGCCCCTAACATATTTTCTAATAAGGAACAATATTTCTCTTGCAAGTATTGACTGTAGCTTCAAAAAGTAGCTCATCATCTGGGGCTTTGCCTTGAGCGCAAAGTTCGTGATATTTCCTGACTTTCTACAGTTGGGCTTGACCCGGGGGTGCTCGTCCCATTGCCGAGACACCCTTTGTCTTCATACTTCAGTCTTCTTCGTTTCCATACACAACTTTTTCCGAACGCAGACGCAACCTTTTCGCAACCCCGTATTACCAGAAATCGCAATTTCATGAAGCGCTTTGCCTGCCAGGGTTGGCAGCTCGGAGAGAGAACGATTCTGCTTATTTGCTTGTGCGTAAACTTATACCAAACCCTGAACTCATAAACGCCAGCCTTAATCCTTAGACCTTACATCTCTAGAGCATTCACCCTAAACTGCCTAAACTTCAGCCCAGAGGCCCTAACCCTAAACTCCATCTCCTAAACCCCAACACCTAAACCTTTAAGCTCAAAGGCAATCCGGTGGACCATGAAAGCGCCAGACCTCGTCACCTCAAAGATGGGCGACTGGGTGCCAGAATGTTGCTGAAAAGTCTTTGCTCTCGAGAGGGTGCAGATTTAGGGCTTCTGGGTATGGAGCTTGGGCCGTACTTATTTGCAGTGGGGGTTCGAGTTTTCGGCTTAGAAAACATGCTGAGATCATGTGAGTGGTTTGGGCTTGATGGGATTGGTGCAGGTGCAGGGAGGCGTTGTTGCCAGTAAGAAGGATGGAATCATTCAAGCCGGCAACTCCTCAACAATCTCCATCAGGCCTGGGCCGATCCCAGACTGCAAAGCCTAGCCAATATTATAGTCCTAGGTTCCTTGTATGGTTGCGGTATAGTGTACCTCAAGCAGGCCTCCACATGATGACCCCAACATATTCCCTGGTAGTTTCCATTTTCTTTTCCATTATCCCTGTATTACCCAGATTATGTCCCTCTAATAGTATAGCAGTTTCCGTTTTCTTTTCCATTATCCCTATAGAACCCCTCATGTTTCCTGGTCATTATTTAGGCAAGGGAGGCGACTTGCTCCACGTCCTTCGTCGCTGGCCCTTCGTGTCTGAGCTGCGAAGGCAAGCTGCCTTCAGCTTGAGGTATGCTACTTAGTGCTTCATATGAGCTACGGACTAAATTTAGGTTGCGGGGGGACCTATAGGGGGAATATGTAGGGTTTTAGGGGGGACCCATTAAGGGCTGTAGTACAAATTTAGTCCAGGGCTCATATGAGGGCTGTCAAAATCATAGTCCTGTATTTCAGGGAGCCCAAAAAGGAGAACAAACTTGACGACCTACCATATGAAACAGGTAAGGTACCCATGCTCTTGATGCAGACTTATTGATGTCATTCCGATGGCGTCACTTCGAACCCGAGATGTCTTTTGTTGAGTTTTCACTCACACGTCAGTTGAGGCCTCTTGTGACCATAGAATCCCTGGGGCCCAGCAAAGTATAGAGGGATTATGCGGTAATCTTACTGGCTTCATGACCCAAATGTCCCTGCAACATGTTTCTCGAAGAGGGCCCCTTAACTTCAGGCGCCGCTGGCAAACTGTTTGTAAGTAGCAGGTGTGGCTCTAACAGCTCAGCTGTGGTTGTTCGGAAAAAACAACATGTTTTTCTAACCTTCATTTATCCCATCCCCTCCAGGCTTCATTTTCAAAAGCCTCCCAGCGGAATCCTGCAGACGCCCCTCAACACCTTGGTCCACAAGCAGTTTTTGCTTGGGAGGATGGCGGTGGTCGTCCGGCACAGGGGACCTGGGCTTGGCTACCAGGAGTCCAAAGGCCCCCCGGAGTTCTGAGGGGCTTAAACCGGCCTACAGGCAATGTAGAAGGTTTGGGGTAGATCGCTTCCGGCGCAAGGATTCATGCATGATGCACCAATGTTGGGGCTTGTGGACATTGCTAGATTCGTTCGTAAGCGTGGAGTTCTTCTCGCTAAAGATGAATAATAGTGGTGAGTTTTGCCATTCCTGCCATGTTTGAGGGTGTGTACTTCAGCGCCAGAGCGCTTCTCGAGAAACCTGGCATGTACTGCATGGTGACGTGGAGTTAGAGACTTCAGCGAACCAAGGGTTCCTGCCCCAAAGCTAGGTGTTTTGCTAGGTGTTTGCTGCACGCTTTTTGCAGGGGCCCTGGGCGCCCAGAGGGATTTGGACCGTGTGCTGGCCCTGGTGAGCCTTGGAGGAAGATGTAGTTTGCGAGGCCACGGCGAGTCCTACCCAGAAACTGCCTGCTTGCAATAATATCACTTGTGAGAATCCAGACGTAGTGGTTTGCCGTGATAGTGCCCCATGGAAAGCCTACCACCGGTTTCTAGCTTCCTTGGCAGTCTCGTGAGAACGGGGCCAGCATCAAAAATCGACAGTTGTGGGTATTCTGCTGTGGTGCACAGCTGTTGGGTACTTCTTATCAGTTTGGCAGCTGCCGCACCCTCCGAACTCAAGCTTGAAAATTCTTGTGCCAGGAGATGTTGCAAGGATTATGTTATATTGCGATTCGTCGATTCGTTTGCCTGACCTGGTGATCCAAACTGGCAACTCCCTGCTAAGCTGAACATTTAAACTAATGACCTTATATACACTCTGGTGACGCCGCCTGCACCGCTTGTGATTCTAAGGAAGGGCTCATGTGATGCTCTGAAGCCTCGCGGCCTGGCTTTTGACTTTGACTGGCTTGGCGGTCATGCCTTGTAAGGAGTATCAGCTTGCTGTAGGCGAAGAGGAAATGATGTCTGCGCTATGCTCTGTGCATTCCTGTCATGCAATCTTGATAGCCCTGATAGGCAGCGCTGAAAGATTGCACTTAAGTCATCAAGTTTTCTATTTTGGTAGACCGCTTGAGTTTCTGCCGCACAGACGCCGCCGACTGCCAGGGTGTTACTACAAGTATAGGTACAGTCTTATCTGAGGAATGGTCCAGGTGCCATCAGACTTGGACGACATGCAGGAGAGGGATGAGTGATCAAGGTTCGGTGCTTTCCCGCTTTGCCCGTCTGAGAACGATAACAATAGTGATAATTGCAAGTATAGCAACTATAGTGCTTATAGTAATCATACATTCCATAAGGTTCGTTGAAGGCTGAGGATTCCTCTGGTGGTTTCAAGTCAGCCGACGTTGACTCGGAGGGGTTTAGCGTTCCTAGCAGTGGGTTAGCTCGGGCAAAACTTGAGGCTGAAGCATACGCTGCAGAGATTCGTGCGCCGATCCTTTGCTACAGTCCCAGAAGCATGATCATGTTATCTGAGTACTCACTTGATGGAATGCAAAGTGGAATCCTCTCGTGCCCACTGACATTGATCATTTGTGAGATGGCTTCCCCTGACCCAGCAACTCTGCATCCGAAGTACTCAGAGGACCAGCTCACAAAGTTCGGCTTCCGCGTGCTGTGCTTGGCAGCCAAGGATCACTCTTCAGAGCCAAGGGACTTCGGATCTGTGATTTCAGGGACTACAAGTTGAAAGTGGAGGGCTACACGGTTTTCATGTGCGAATGGACAATTGTGAAGTCCGGTCAGGTCTTGCTCAGTTACCCCCTGGAACTTCCGCCCTCCTGAAGCCTGGCAACCTCCGACCGCTTTGGATGACACGTGTTCGAGTCCCCGGACCAATTTGCCAGGAGCTGACCGGTGACAAAGCCATGGATGCCAATGCCCTCGCTATCCGGCAGAGTTTGTGCGTTTTTCGTGTTGGGTTCCTCCCACGCCCCTCAAACAAGGATCCTGTTTATTATCCGGGCAGTTGAGGAGCGCTGGACTTTGATGGATATTTGGAAAATTTGTCGTGTGGATCGGAAGTTTTCTGATAACTCTGGACCTTTACCCTCCAGATGCATCCTGCATTCCCTGATGCCTGTGACACCCAGGCATTTGCCTAGTCGCTGTTACCTTTGTGCTGAAAGAAGAATGGCAACCATGACAGCTGTACACACGAGAACGAACCCTACTTTCCAAGCAGTTGAACAATCTCCATGATTTGGATAGTTGACCCTACATGTCCCTACCATTTGTACTAGGATTACTAGTGTCATCACCACAGAGTCAAGCTGAGGAGCGCGAGGACGTGGAGAGCGGTCTCCAATTCTGCGGACTCCTGGTCTTGAGGAACTCAGCAGTCCGGTTGCTATTAGAAAGAGAGAGCCAGGAGCCCTTTGGGGGGGTCGTGGCTTTCAGGAAGATCACTTGTAGAGGTGTTATGCTTGAAGCAAGATAGGATATCTCATCGGTTATACGTGACTTGTGGAAGTGTGGCTGGCTTTGATACGGTAGGTGGAGGAGATCTTGATGCGGTAGATGGAGGAACTCTTGCATCTTTAGCAGCATCAGTGTATCGTAATTCCTGGGAACACGGTATATAGGGTTGTGCAAGATTTCCTCCATCCATAGTTTCAATGTAAGTCTCGAGAGTTCGTTGAAACCACAGCCCCTTTGTGAAAAAAGCCGGATCCTTGGGGCGCGATCAGGCATATAGTCCCCCTTAAGTAGATAGAATATGGGGTATATGGGGATCTTATTATAATCTACCCAAAGCCATCTTCTATCTTCTTAAGGGGGACTATAACCCTAAACTGCCAAAACCCCAAAGGATCTTCAAGTGTAGGTAGAGCAGGCCTTCAGTGTAGCGGGAGCTTGCAGTTCCTTGCCGATGGTGCGAGGGCTGTTTAAGCCCCCCCTAGACACTGCGTGCACATAAGCTGAAACATTAGCACGTGGTCTAAGTGAAGGTTCCCAGGATACATTGACCTTTCTCTCACACTCTCTCCAACAAGGCGCCACAGAATTCGGCAAAGTTCCCGCCAAAGTTCCCGCCATAGTTCCCAGGTGAAGCCCAACACGTCGAACACCATTCGGCAGCTGCGGCAGAGCTCCAAGGCTATAAGAGGAGCCTGAAGAACCACACTGCTGATGATGTTTCTTCTCATTCTTCCAGCGTATCTCTGATCATTCCCCTCTTTTCCGGGCCCCTCGCTGGCATAACCCAAAGGATCCATGCACCAGGCAAGGGTGAACAGTGCGACAGTGCCCGCGGGCCTGCCAGTTTTCGGGAAGTCTCCATGACAAGATTGGCATCAATCTCAGTTGGACATGAGCCACGTTGTCACAGAATATGGTTCACGCGCTTCCAGGTCTCATGCAAGCCCAGCAAGCGGCAAGCGAGCGTTGCAACAGCCAAGGTTACCACAGAGTCATCATGATCACAGGGGACCATCCTCTAACTGCTTGCCAGGTGGCGAAGAATGTGAGTACCCTGACAACCATGAGTTGTATAGGTGTGCAGCGTCCAGAGTTCCTTTGCTTGCACAAGGTGGAAGTCTTGTAATGTAGGGGTTCACCTTGAGAAAGGCTGCGGCAGACTCAACAAACATGGTAGCTTGAGAGTGGTCAAGTCCTTCCTTCAACATTTCCCCTATCGAGCCCTCTGCGAGGTTCGTAGGAGTACACATCAGCTTGCATGATTCATGATAACTACGTGGAGCACCACCAGGCGTCAAAAGCATCGGGTGTTGTGGCATGGGGAGTACCAATGGGCTTTGAGGTCCCATCTTTTGCAGTGCGACAGGATGCTGGGGTCAGCCCAAAAGCAAAGCCCGACCGGCTGGCCGGCTTTCCAGCGGCCATTTAACGCTTTACAAAAAATCTCAAAGCAACTTTTCAAACGGTAGTCGTTGCTGCGCTTCTGAGGTATGGCAGACAACCGTTTCCTCCTCTTGGATGACGCGGCTTGTCTAGCAAGAGATGGGGGGTTGGTTCACGACTTGCCAGCTTTTCATGAATTCCCATAATGCAGCTCGTGTTGACAGGCAAGTATCTAGGGGTCAATGGGCTGCAGTCCGCCAGTTCTGCAAAACAGATTTCCAAACAGGTATGGAAGTGCTATGGCTATGGCTTGTTACATCTTGTTACTGTTAATTCCTCAATTGGTAACTGCTTGAGTATGATGCTTGTCCTTACTCGGAACCGAGCGCAGCTCTGTTCCGTGCAAAGGTGGAACCTGCAGCTGAAGCATTGGAGTGGAAGTATTGGGACCACCAGGCAAGGCCATATTTCAGATGAAGTTCTTGGACAAATATCAGTGGCATGATGATAACCAGGCTTTGCATGTTGACGTGCTGCACTTGGACATCTAGCAATCTCCTTTTGGGGTCAGGCTGCGCATCGATGGTGGATCATAAGCAAAAGCATGTTTTGATGTAATCGGCAAAACACAGCCTCAGTTCGTATTCCTGATGTCGGTGTGGGATTTTTGTGCGCGCAGGTGCATGACAAGATTCCCTTCGCCCCTGGGCCAGAACTGCGCAAACTCGCACGCAGCCACACGCTGTGCGTCACTGGGAGCGCGCTGGCGAGGATGAGCAAGGCTAGACAAGACAAACCATGGGTCCTCGCGACCAAACTTGTAGGCATGAGCTTTTGGCAAGCTGCAGCACTGCTGTCATGAAGTCCGGTTACAGTTAAATCTGTTGCCCTCAAGGATGCAGTTGAATCCAAATTCGAGATCCGAGCTGCGTGGGTGAGAAGAGAAGATCAGCATGTTCTTGTTTGTGGTTAATACCACCGAAGACATGCCTCGCCATCTCGTTGTGTCGTTTGCTTTTGCAGCGTCGGTGCAGGGCATCCGAGTTTCGATCTTCTTTAGGGCTGTGGTTTTGAGTGTTTAATGTGAGTAAGAAGCTAACCTTTGGTCTGATCCTGGTGGCTTGGTTCTCGGGATAATTTCGGGTACAGAGCATTGTGAATAAACCTTTAGCATGATCATGTCCCTCCAAAAGCAATCCAGCATGCTCCCTGTTCCTGCAGGCAGAAGTGGAGGCGGTCGTAGAGGTCACAACTGTATTTGCGCGGGTGTCCCCACAGCAGAAGGAGCAGGTGGTTGTGGCGTTGAACGCCAGCTCCCACACAGCCACTTGGAGGTCTTGGCACGTAACCTCTGAGGTCTGAAGACAGTGAGCTTAACCCATGTGCTATAGTAGTTTCCATCTTATTTTCCATTATCCACATATAACCCCAATATATACCCTAATATTACCCCAATATCCCTATATACCCCCTAGGTCCCCAACAGGTGTTTAGGGTTGTCCCTCAGCGTGCGTTGCCTGTCACCATTGATTCGGGGCTTTCAGTGCAATGTGAGGAAGGGACGAATTCTATCGGGCTTCGACCCACAGAAGCTCTCAAAAAGTCCATGGCAAGATTAAAACCTCTGGAAAGCCCGCGACACCCCGTGGAACGCTAGGAAGCCTTACACGACAAGCCCTGCTTAAATGGAGCAGCCAGTATCCACACAATTCCACACTCAGGTGATGGTTGGAGACGGCACTAACGACGTGGGGGCGCTGAAGCACGCCCACGTCGGCATCTCGCTGATGACCCTGGGCTGCTGTCCAATGTGAAGGTTAATATTAACGTTAGCACGTGCTACCTCGACAAAGCTCGAGCAGGTCGTCAACAAGAAAACCGTGCACTCACGCTCGCGTGCGTCACTGGGACCTGACACAAGAAGATCCTCGCTCGGTTGCGATGGGTCGAAGATGATCTGCAAGAAGCCAAGGCAGGGCGAAGGGCCGAAGGGGGCCCGGGTGTGTGGAGGGGTGGAATGTGCGGGGCGGAGGACGGGGAAGGGCAGAGATGATCAACAGGTTCGTGACACGTCAAACCACAAAGCATCGGGTCGGCGTCATTGGCTGTGTACTGTTTGCTGCTTGTGTGCTTCAAGAGGGCTTACGTACGCGGTTCAAGTGCAGCCAAAGCTTGTTGGATTGAGTTGGCAAATTGCAGGAATGACGGGTCTCAAAAGATCGTAGGTGGTGACACTTCAAAGAGAACCTCCAAGGTTTCAAAGGGCTCCCATTTCTGAGCCACACTGATCAAAGGACCACCAGTATCATTTCGCGGCCGCTGCCCGTCAGGCCGGCTATCCCGGAACCAGACGCCAGTTTTACTGCTGTCTTCCATGAGATCCATGAGGGATTCATCAGCATTGTTGGGATTTGCTTCAGACAGGAAGGGAAGAATGTCAGAGTATCCCACGATGCGGCCTTGAGGTGTTGCTATGCATGCAGCGCGTTCTGGGTTCACGGCATGACCTCGGTTCTTGAGAAGGGGAAAGTCGGTGCACTATGAAAAACGCAGGGGCTGTTCAGTAATTCTACCATGGCTCCGAAAGGCAGAAACTCCTTAAACCCGGATCGCTAAGCCCTAACGCGCCCACAGCTCCACACCCCTAAAACCTTGAAGCCCCATCCTGAAATCTTCACAGGTCCCACAAGTCGGCCAATGAGCTACTGGCAGACAATGGGCAGGCAACACAGCCAAAGTCAAATGGAAATGGAAATCGAACATTAGATCAAAACATGGCTTACATAGTGGTGTGCACGGTTTAGAGGCCTGGGATCGAGTTGGGAGAAAAGCCCAAGTTATAGCCAGGTACTGCAATATGGTACTAACTTACAGTCCCGTATAACTACGTACCATTAATAGACTAGCGTTTCGGAATATACTTCCCCACATAGCGAATCATGAAGGTAGCCTATGTACCTTTCACAATAATTCCCTCAATAAGTATAGAATGTGACTAGCACTGAAAGCTTCCGTGGCTTCCGGAGCTAGGGCTTTGCGTCTTGTTTTCAGACTTGTTGAGGATGCCAGCTTTTGGATACTCCTGAGGTTTCTTAGTGGGAGCCTTGAGGAGCCCACGGATATGCAGTGGGGCATCTTTTGGAGATTATATTGGAAGCATTTTGTTTTGCGGAACTGTGCGAGCGCATTGTCTCTAAGCATGCGGAAGCATGGATGCCAGGATGTTGGGTATGTGAGGGAACCCGGATCTTGATGGACTAGTGTCACCAGGCATCTCTTGCTAGGGCTGACTACTTGGAGGCTCACCGAGACTTAGTAGTAAGTTGATAATGGAGATAGCTAGGGTTATCCTACGCTTGCAGAGGCTACTATACATCCTAAATCCTAATAGAAAACCTAAATCTTAAACCCTAGACGGAGTATAGTTATGAGCCCGCGTGACGCTCTTGACCCTGAACCGGCCACACACAGACTCGCTCCCGTAGCTCAGGCCTGCGCAGGGAAGCCGTGAAGGGTTGCTTTTTTAAAGCCTAAGCCGCGTTCCTCAGTATACTTACTAAGTCCCCTTGACACTCCACGTAGATTGTAGGTGGGGAGTTAGCTCGCAAGTGAGGGTTTCAGACACCGGGCCGTCTGGTAGTTTCCAAAATTAAGGGTACCGTTTAAAGGGAGTGTAGGGATCCAGTGTGGGTACACAGGTTTATTAGTTATATAGGGCCTAATATAGGGCCTAGGGTTTCCCAAATTAGGTGTAATGGGGATATCATGCGATAATAGAAAGTAAAATGAAAACTACTATTCGGGGTTTCGGAGTTTTGGGGCTTCCCAAAATGGGGTAGTTTTGGGGGTCCCCATAATAAGGATGATCGAATTTTTGGGTCTATACTAGGGTGCCCTCATTTAGGGAAACCCGCATCTGCCTACGTCATCCAGCAACTGTTTCAGGCGCCTCTGGTGCGGCTCGGTGATGCAAGCATTGCCAGCCCCTTCACCTACAAGGGCGATTCCATCAAGTGCAGCATCCAGGCAGACCGCCTTCAGTAGCAGCCGTGCTGTGATTTTCCTCATCCTTCCTGTTGTCGTAGTGCGTCGTGCTAGTAGAAAAGGAGCCGTCAGTACTAGGGTACTAGGAAGATTAGGAGAAGGAGTCACCATGGATCACCGCGCGACAAGACTGATAGCAAGAATGGCAGTACTGCCCCAAGAATGAGGCCAACCATAACAGCAAGAATTGACACGAAGGTCGTCCGCAGGGCTGTATGAGTTGTTGATTCCATCGTAGACGGTTCCAGAGAGCCCGTTGGCATGAGAATCGTGCTGCGTGAGGGGTGTCTTGTTCGAGGAGGGTCTTGTTTGTTCAAGATTCGGGATTCTGCAGACTACACACTTCCTTTCGAACATGCTACGCTCAGTTTGTACCAACAAGGCTTGCATCGACTCTAGACAGGGTTCAGGTTCCTGAGGCAGAGTGCAAGCCAATTGCGCCTGGCTCTTTGAAGCGTACCTCAAACAATCCTGGCTTGAACGGAATGCAGGCAGGAGATAGTGAAGTCTATCAGGGAGGATGTGCGCGAGTACGGCCTGAAAGCCTTGGACGTTGTGGGAGATTGTTAAAGCAATACAGAGGGTTGTGATACTGGTGCTCCATTCTTTGATGGGCGAATGAGGGGAAAGCCCACATGCTCTCTACCTGCATCATGGCATAAATTTTTATTCAACTATGATTCCAGCTTTCCACTCGATCAGAATCCAGCTTTCTACTTGATGAAAAGCCGACATGCATGAGATTCCTCCGATACAAGACCAAGACACAAGCATGCTTTCCTGGGAGAGATTTCCAGGTGCTCCGCAGTGGACGGGCCACACTTTGCTCAGTCCTGATGATGTACAAGATCATGGGGTTGAAGCTTGGTCGGAGTAGCAGGAGCAGCTGTTGTAGCACAGGTGTCCCAGAGCCAGAAAAAATATCGAGAGTGGCAAAAGGACATGCCGGGATGAATTTCATCTTAAGTCCGGAAGCTGTTTTGGATGCGTCAGGCCCAGTTCACCTGACTATACTGAGTATGCCATCGGTTTCCTGAAGAGGGCATAGAAATGGTCCTAGTTCTCCGCAGCCCTGCAACATACCAGGACCATGGTGAGGGGTTGTGATCATCCTGGTACTTGTTCTAAGGAACAGCATCCTGTCTGCCTTCGCCATGTGGCTTGGCTGTCAAATGGCACCATGGAGCTTCCTGACTTCCTTTGTTCCTGATTAGGGTCACGTGTAGGATCCACATCTCGCTCCAGGTTTGGCTCCCAAAGAAGGGCCCTGACTTCAAAGGTGCAACAGCTAGACACGTGCAGGACTTGTCAGACATCTCAGGTGGGGCCAAGATGTCTTCGCAGCCCCGAATTTATTTTTCAGATCACAGGGGCATGACATGGGATTCTAGAAGACCCTGTGTTAGGTCTGCGCTGACACTGGATGGCGTGAAGCTGGGCGACGGGCAAACCGCAATGGAATCCCTTTTCACATCTATGTGCGGCCCGGCTTCCATGATAACCTGAGGGCTCCACAGCTTGGTGAATGTTTACCAGGCGTGCCCATACCATGACCTCGCTATATGTCGGGTTCGTTAAGGGAAGGCCCCCAAGTGTGCCGTCACAAGTCTTCCACTTCTTCCTGTAACTTGGAAAGGGCACGAAAACCATTGGAGTCCCCATCCGAATGCTGCATGGTGCTCAGAGTCACCGCGTGGTGGAGTACTCTGCACAGGCCTACTGAATGAAAAGGTCTTGTTCTGCTACTCTCGAAAAAAGACTGTTCGAGAGTCAGGCTTCTTCCTGGTCTCCCGGAGCACGCCTGCCAAGCAGCTGGCAAAGCAGCATCGCGGCCTGCAACGGCTTTCACGAATCTTCGGGCACATTTCTACGCGGGTCATGATTGTAGATTTCTGCATGAAGCATGTCCAACAACCTTTAAGCCCTTGAGCAAGGCACCAATGCATGCTGCTTCCAGCCCATGAAGCCTTGAAAAAGTGCGCAACACTTTTTACATTCCTAAATGGAAGCTTTTGAATCGATAGGAAATGTAAATACCCTTACATAACCTTTATATAACCCCTATAATGTGGTGGTTTCCATTTTCTTTTCCAGTGTCCCAATATCCGCTGTCCAAAGCATGTTCCGCTGCGAAAGGCAGCCGATCAGCTCGGTCTTTGCCTGGCCGGTGATGGCCACGCTGGCCTGCCAGCTGCTTGGCTACCGTCGTGGCGTGGCGGTGCCCGGGGCGGGGGGATGTGATGAAGGGGAAGTTTAGGTAGGTTCGAGGTGTGGTCTTCAGGGGATTTGGGTTGAGGGTTTCTGGCGTTGGCACTTTGGCATCAGTGGTTCGCAGATTAGGGCGTCTAGGTTTTTGGTGGAGGGGTGGACAATCCGTGTAGTGATGTGAAGTTGACAGAGTTCTTGTCCAGTGATGTCTGGTTCAGGGTTTAGGGTGGAGGGTTTTTGGCTTGCAGGCCAAGGGGTTCAAGGATTTCGGGAGTGAGTTGAGGAGATTTGGACTTTGGTGGAAAGATGAAACAAGACGGCCAGTGACAGAGCAAGTGCAGGATTCTTGATGCCATGCTTGATGTAATGAAGCTGGCAAAATGAGATACACCTCTTGCGGCATTTGGGTCTGTTGAGGCTCGATTGACGTGAGCGCGGCGTGGCGACCGGGTTTTGCAGGGTCTCGACGCCGCCTTGTGCTGCCTGCTGTGGGCTGTGAAAGCTCAGTGCAGCCATTCTTGACCCTGCTTTTGTGTTCGCACCCAGTCGTGTCGATGAAGAAGTGCCCGCTAATCGGGTTCAATCAGCGGTTTATGATTCGAATGTGGATCCCAAACAAATAAGGCTTACAGTCTTCGCCTCAATCCCCTCAATGTCCCCAAGACTTCAAACCCCAGAGCCAGTTCTACACCTCAGGCTCTTGATTCACATCGCTATCTTGCACCGCGGTTGCAGGAGCATGTTGGCTGTGGGTGGCCTTTGGAAGGGAACAGCCTTTGCTGGCATCAGGGTTTAAGGGCCTTTCAATTTGAAGTATGTGGGATGCCAAGGTGACAAGTCTGTGGTCTGGGTCTCAAGGGGATCCGATACTTACAGTTTGCCAGCACCATACTGAATCTTCAAGTAGCTAACCTTGAAACAAAGTTGAGCCCTTAAAGACCCTGCGCCTTAAAGCCTGGAGCCAGAGCACACACCCCAGATCCCCGAATCCATGAGACGCTGAACCCTAACCCGTGACTTGCTCAACCCTTGGCACCCCCAGGTTCTCTGGTTGGCAGATGGCCAACCAATGGCGTTCCAAGGACTTCAAGAGAGACTTGTACTGAATATGGCAACACCAGCAGCTCTGTTGCTTGTACCTTAGATTGGGTTGCCGTCAAGGAACGTAAATTCAGTTACTATATTGGGGAAACCCTATTATTTACTATATATACCTATTATGGTAACTTAATTTAAGTTCCTTAACAGCAACCCAGTAGATGGCCGCAGTATTCAGTTAAGCAGCAACTTGAGGAATCTTTGCAGATGGGAGTTTCAGTGGCCTATCTGAGAACTTGAGTTTGTTTCCGTAAGGGTGCCGAAGCTTGTGAAAGCTGGCCCCAAACCCATGACACATAGCAGCCTGCATGGGAATTTCTCAAAAATGATTGATGCAAAGCCCCAGATATTTCCCTAAGTCCCTCAGAGCCCCCTATCTTGAGCAACCCCCAATGCAAGAGTGTTTGCGCAGCCAGCCCTAGAAAAAAAACAAATCTCAGAACCCCATCACCATCCTTATTATTGGTTATTTGTTGGTAGGATATAGATTGTATATCCGAACCAACTCAAAATCTTATCATCCGTTTGCCAAGGAGACCTTGAAGGCGAGTTCGAGCCAAACTTGACAAACACAGACACCCGACTGCAAAAGACAACTCAGTAACATGTACATTCCCGTATTTCCTGCTACAACCCCCACATATTCCCTACTGAAAAGCAGTAGTTTCCATTTTCTTTCCGATTACCCTTATATTGAGGCAGTCTTTGATGATCAGCTGCATGGTGCCTATATAATGTCGGCGAATCGCTGCTGAAGGATTCTTAGGGGTTTGTTATTGGGGGAGGTAATTAATACTTCGCAGGTGTTGTCTCGTAAGCGGACCGAATGCAACCCCCAAACTCTACGCCCTAAAGCCCTAAACCCTAAAACCTTGAACTCTAAAACCCTAACCCCTAAAACCTTACACCCTAAAGCCTTAAACCCTTGTACCCCTACACCCTAAACAGGTTGTCTTCGAGCTCATGGCTGCCATGCTTCCTGGCAAGGGTCATGGGGAGGAAGGGGGGTGTAAGGGGACATATTCCTTGTTGTTTTCATTTCAGCTACGGTCTGAACTCCTTGAAAAAGGTTATATGGGGAATTATATAGGGGACTACTCTAGGGCTTCTTAAGGGGTATTAGGAGTTTAGACTACAGCTCATTTCAAACTCAGTCCTTGTTTGGGCAATACAGCCTCTTACACCCCCTCCAGCTCCCACAAGACATTTAAAGTTTGTACTCTGACGTGGTCTGAGTGATACCCTTACACAAGCACTCCAGGTGTACTGTGAGCTTTCCGCTTTGAACCTTTTGACTTTGACGTTCCAATCTCTGTGCTCAATGCTGCTACCCTGCAGACCTGCAACTCCCAAGCCCTCACTTCTGAATGTCGCCAGCTTCAAATGTTGACGCCCCCCACCCCTTTCAGCCCCAGGCATGCTGCATCCTTCCTAGCTAACTACGATGGCCACCCGTTCATGCAGCCGCTGTCGGTGAACCGGCCTCTGATGCCACTTGGAGTTGCAGCGCTCGGTCCATTCAGAGGTTTGGAAATGAAGCTTCAGTGGAAGGTTTTGAACATTTTCCGGAGCTTCAGTGGGTGTAGGATCCTTCAAGCCCCCCCTGGGCTCATAAGCATTCGCTTCGATGACCTAGGATGCAGTAAGAGGGAAGTCGTGCTGGAGGGAAATACTTGAGGTACAGCCTCGTTCTCTTTGTGACGGCCATTATCGCCTGTGCGTCGGAAGTGACGCCAGATCTGAACCACTCCCTCTCCCTGGTGCTCAGCCCCAACGAGGACAGCATGGGGGACGGGCACAGCGCAGGTTTTTTAAAGTACAAACCCTCTTGAGTTTGATCTCCTAGGCTTCGCTCCTCCGCTTTTTGCCTATTGTCATCGACCGTTATCATGACCAGGCCATGTCCGATGGCTACAACAGTAAGAACCAAGATAGTATTACTAATAATAGAAACAATATTCATAATCATACTAATAATAGTATATATTCATAGTGATTACAATCATCAGGGTAGTCATAAAACTTTTCATCAGCTACAAGGGTTGAGGTTTTCAGACAGGGTTGTTGAAAGGGCAAGCTGTACAAGAGCAGACATCCTGCAAATGTCCCGGGGGCTGTGGCAGGTCTTGGTATTTCTGGGGTCAAGCACTGACAATAAACGGAAGCATGAAGCTAATTTGCTCATGCGTTGGAAGCGTCTTGGCATGAGAGGGAACCCAGAATCTGAGGGAAGGCAGACTGGAGAGTGTAGTGCGTAGTCAAGGCAGGGTATTTGGAGTCGGAGGCGCCACAGTCAGCGAGTAAACATCTGCAGGGGATGCTGCTCGCATCGCCCGCTTCTCGGTCAGTGTTATCGGGAGCTCTATACGCTCTTAGACGGATGCTATTCGCAGGGGACAGAACGCATCCAGCTTGCTGTCATCCAGTTCTGAGGGCTGCAGTAGAGATGTGAAGACCTTGCACACAGGAGTTCCGGCGGAAGCTATTGACGTGGCTTTGCTGAACAAGTATGCAGAAGCTGTTCACGTGACGGTGTAGTCTGTTCCTTTTGCGTGTCACCAGGACACCTGATAAGTACAAGGACTTTTCAGTGCATCATGAGCCGGGGTCACTTGAATGGTGTTGTATATCGGGATCCTTCAGTGCCCAAGAAAAAGAAAGATCGAATTCTCCTTCGGGTTAGGGGATTCTACAAGAAGAGTATTATCTTACTTGGTTCAACCACAAAAATCACGTTACTCACTTGAACTTTATTCTAAACTCCTGAAAGGTCGGTTACACAAGGGATTATATCGGGGACTGTTGTAGTGCTGGTTATATAGCTGATATGTATATTCCCTCATTCCCAACTATGACCCCCAAAATATTCCCTATCAAAAAATAGCAGTCTCTAAAGTAGCAGTTGGGTCCGATATTAAAAAACCCTACTCCCATTTAGGCTGGTGATCGCTGACATGGGACTCTCGGTTCTCATCTCCAGGCTCATCAGCAGCTCCCCGCTTTGCATTTGTCTGAAAAGTTGGGTCCCTTCTGTAAGGGCAATAGTCTTCGAGGGATGTGGGGGTTTACTAAGGGTTTATAGTAGTGCCCCATTTTTGGAAACTACCATCTAGTGACTTCATTTAAAGAAGCGGGACAAGTTATCTTGCTGCTTGTCCACGTCTAGACCGACAGTTGTCTTATAATGCTCAGAAGGATGAAGTCAGTCCAAGCTGGAGGTTTCTGAATTGATAGCTGACAGCTGCAAAGCTGTCCATTAACCCTGTTTGCACGAGTTTGGGGCCTGGGATCAGGAGCTTAGGGCGTGTCAGTGAGAGTAGTTCAGGTGCCCGTGGCCTAATCCATTCTCCAGTCAGAACTTAGGCTTGCAGTTGACGGACACCTAAATCTAAGGGTAGAAGTATGGGCCTCTTGGGCCCTTAGGCCTTTTTAGGGGGCTTGTCGGGGCCCTTAAGGGTACATATAGGGTATATAGTAGGTATAGAAGGATTTCAGGGTTAAGGGCCCATACTAGGGGCCCATGGTTTTAACCTTAGACTAAACTAAACGGTACCGAAGCCATGACTGCTAGAATGCTTTTATCTGGGTCAACAGAACCCCAGTGACCATGTCTCGCAATAGTGCCCTACTTTCTCCAAACGGGACCTATCATTCTCTGAGATAATTGGCAGCCTGGAACAGGACCTGCGACTGACAGACCATCCTTGACCTCACACCCACAGTCCAGCTCGTAAACGTAGAGCTGAAGCTGAGCCCTGAGCCTGTGAAGCAACAATCGCACACTCCGCACCGCAAACACAACTTACTATTGCCTTGCATCCGAATTATTGCAATTGAAGATTTCTATGTAATTTCGTGGTAGGGCAGAACCGGTTGAATGTAAGTGATGTTTCCAAGGCTTAGACACTGACTCCCAAACTCCGATCCCTAAGACCCAGATCCACCTGCAATCATTACGGTGATTGACTTCGATTCGTACTTCGCAGGAATTTACGACCTTTGGGACGTCGTTTCTGCCCTCCTCCTCCTCCTCTTCCTCCTCCTCCCCTTCCCCTTACCCTCCTCTGCCCCTCGAAGTGGCAGTCTATGGCAAACACAAGTAACAGCAATACAAATTAGGATAAGCCCTTGACCCATAGTACCTTGCGTGTGGTTTGCCATTCTCAAGTAACAGACAGCAAGTAAATCTTTATTCGAAGCCATACCCCCTGCTGTAGTTTCCATTTGATTTTCCATTTCCTTCCCCAAACCACAAGGTCTGAACCCGAAACGGTAACCCTAAATCCCAAACCCTGAGCACCTTAACCCTAAATCCCAAACCCCCAAATCCCTGACCCACAAACCAAGTGATGCCCAAGACACAAACCCCGAACCCCATAGTAGTTTGCTTTTGATTTCCATTCCCTACTACTACATTTTGGGACCAGCCTGTCCTAAACCCTAACAGCCTAAATCCTATCTACATATATATATATATATTCATTCCCTATAAGTATAGTCCCGTATAAGACTCTCTACATATGCGTCAGCATATAGCCTCCATTATTATTATATACATATGTACATATCCCTATCACCCCTTGAAAGGGATCCTTAACGATAAACCCTAAACCTGATTAAGCCTTAATCCTATTCATCCCCAATCTGCCTATAACCCCATTAAAGGGACCCTTCACTTCTCTCAAGCCCAGCTGTTCCATTATAACTATACCCCTTTAAAGGGACCCTGTTTATATTCACATCTACATACCCTCCCTAAACCCTAAACCCTAAACCCTGAACCCTAAACCCTAAACCCTAAACCCTGAACCCTAAACCCTAAAACCTAAACCCTCAACCCTCAACCCTAAACCGTATAACCCCTTTAAAGGGACACTCCACTACCACCAAGGCCTGGCTGTTCGGATCCGTGGCCAGCATGCGGAGCAGCGCACCGCGGAGTTGGGCCTCGGTGGCCAAGCAGAACCTGGGGGGTTTTGGGTCTTAGAGTTTAGGGTTTAGGGGTTTAGGTTTGTGTAGAGTTTAGGGTGTAGGGTTTTAGGTTTGTGTAGAGTTTAGGGTTTAGGGTTTTAGGTTTGTGTAGAGTTTAGGGTTTAGGGTTTTAGGTTTGTG
>CAJNIZ010000403.1:23763-53455 GCA_905231905.1 Symbiodinium pilosum | reverse complement strand
GCACTTCTATCTCAACTAACATTTAGCAACCCCCCGGCTCATCCAAGTAGGCAGTAGCAGTAGCAGCAGTAGTAGTAGTCGTCGTCGTCGTCGGCGGCGTGTTTGTTTTTGTTTTCGTTGTCGCTGTTGTTGTCGTGGTTGTGGTTGTGGTTGTGGTGGTGGTGGTGGTGGTGGTCGTTGTCGTCGTCGTCGTCGTCGTCGTCCTCGTCCTCGTCGTCGTCGGTCGTCGTCGTCGTCGTCGTCGTCGTCGTCGTTGTTGTTAGTGAGCAGTAGAGCTGGCAGCATGGGCTTCGTGCATAGTAACTTTCCTTGCAAGTCGGGTTCACGTCAGCTGGGTGGTAGGGATGAAGATGGAAAGTTGACAAACATGGATTTCCAAGCAAGATTGAGCTGCTTTAGCAGTTTATGCAGTTTCAAGGTCTATCACAGAGTCTCTTGGATCAAGGTTCCAGTCCAGATGCCTTTCCTAAAAGAAGTTTACGTCCCATTGGTGAAGTGATATGCTTCCTAGGCCTTTACTACATCTTTCAACATTGCGGGACATATCCTTCTAATGTCTTTGCAGGCGCAGCTCCGGCAGCAGAACGAAGAGGCCACGGCCTCATTGACTCATAGGCTTCCAGGGTTTAGCCTGTCAATCTTCGACCTGCAAAAATTTAAGCCGCTGTGCGCGCACGTTGGCATCCTCATAAATCGACACCAGTAAGGAAACGGCTGGTTGATACCACTTGCATCAGGCATTGGGCCATGAATTTCCTGCATATCCAAACTTGAAGGCCCTAAAGGCTAAAGCATGAAGAGCAAGTGATTGATAGCTTACTTCAACGGGACTTCAAAGCCAACCTTGAAAGGCCACGAAACTACGTGAATGCCTGCACAGGGCAGAACTAACGATGAGGAGCGGGGTATGTTGGAGACAGGTGGCAGCTACCAATCGTTGAAGCTTTTATCCTGAACGTCACCACACAAACTTGACATCTGGAATCCAAGGCCAGACTCAAGGCTGAGGCCAAGCGTCGTGAGGCCTTGTGGGACAGGACTGGCCGTCTCAGGAGTGAGTACAGGGTGCGGTCGATGCAGCAGGCGCAGTTTGAGGCGTTTGGCCGCAGGTCGCAGCCGTAGGCGGGGTTTTGGCATATGTCGGCATGTGACACTTTTCACTCCCCCGCTCCAGGAAGGAACCTTTGATGCTACTTTGTTTTGACGGGCTTCAGCGCATGTAGGCCTCCATGCAATCATACACAAGCGGTGACCTTAGAAGACTTGCATGACAATTTTTGCAGGCTTCCTCAATCTTACCGAATTTTTAAGACATCTTCGACACCAAAGTTAGTTTTGGAGGATGCCATGAACTTGGATCCACGGGCCCGAACCCGCAATACCTAGAGTGCTTGCAGCCTAGGCTGACACCCTCAGTGACCTTAGCTATGGAACCCTGAAGCCTCAAACCCGGAGTTTCCCTTAAGGCCGAAAATCCCACGACATCCTCTGCTGCATCCAAACACCCAAATTCTTTTTTCTGTTCTCACTAGCAGGTGGAAGCGCAGAGGGATCTGGCGGAATCAGAGCGGTCGCCGCCTCGTGTCCGGTTGGAGATCATGGGTCAGGGCCTGCAACTTGAATCTTAGCTAACGAGGGGGATTGATCTGGCCGATGCACATTTCGGTCAGTGATCTTCAAGTTCCAGGAGAGCGAACACTTTCGTCAAGGTTGCTGCTCATCTTTTTCATCTTCAGGTTGCTGCAGTCTGACTTTGAGGAGCAAACTACATTGCCATTGCCCGTAAGTGCCGGCAGAGTACTTAGACCCCATCAAAGTATCCTGCACGTCTAGGCCCTAAAGTGCTCGGTTCGAAATTCATCGGAGACCATCTCTTGCAGATTCTCAGTGGGATTTCGGTCGAATGAGGTGCTGGCCCTTTCTGTCAGGCTTGCTATGTCCATGTGCATAGGCTCCCTCTCGGATACTTCCGATTCGAGCTACAGAAGGTGCATGTGGCTTGTTGCTACAAATGGTGTTCGTTTCTTGTGCCTTCAGGCTACATAAGCAGATCAAACTCAGAGTGCATCAGGCTGACGACAGGTGGAGCGACGCTAGATCGTCTGCAGGTAGGAAGGCCTCTCCAGCACACACTTCTGATGGTAGTCAGGTTGCGCCTCCTGGCGCAGATTGACGAGCAAGAGAACGCTGCATTCCAGGCTGGGTGGTTCACAATCAAGGTGGTGAATCGGAGGTCCTTTACTAGGGATGCTTTGCTGTCGCCTGCTTGGTAAGATTTCATGCGTACTGAGCTAGGAGCCAGGTGATCACCTTTCTGTCCGGTGGATTGCTACTTGCTTGCAGCGCTGCGTCAGGAAGAGCAGCGCAAGGTGGAGCTCCAGGCACATGGGGGCACGGCATCTGCACCAGCACGCACTGGCTATCTTTGGTTGTGCTGTCGCTTCCATGACTGGAACAGAAGGGCGATGAGAGTGATGTTTCCTTCGATGAAAGCTGTTGCATCAGAATGTAGCCTCAATGACTTGATTGAGTAGTTGGACAGAATTCGAAAGGCCTCAGTCTCAACAGTGGAGAGGTACACTAGGAGCCACTTCCAATGCAAGAGTCCGAATCAAATTCCAAGGTGCAAATCCGGGGTCTCTTTTACTACCCCGTGCCCATGCCCAAATGGCCTCAGACGGAGCTGTGGGCTTTTGCCCTGCAATCCCGTATTCCTGTGTCTTAAAATCGAAGCGAGCCCGGACAATCTGAGGCTTCCGCTAGGGTTCCCAGAGCAGCTGCAAGCACGGCGATGCCCTTTCACCGCCGGCTCAGAATCTCAAGAACACCGAGCGCCTGGCCTAAGGAATTGAAGCCTGAACCGTAAGCTGCCTTAGGCTTGAACTGGAAATCCTCAGATCCTCAACAACCATGGGCAAGCCACGTGAAGTAGTCAACCCTGACACCAAAGACTAGAAGGCGTAATCCCCATCTGGCTAGCCATAGGCGAAGCTGCAGCACATGGAGCACAAGATGGTCCAGGGAAAGCAGGCCATCATTGTTTTTGGATCTGGTCTCCAGAGATGTAGTTGGGATGACTTTATCGGGTGCATGAGGTTGTCTTGATAGCAGCCGATCTTATGTAGATTTTCTTACCTTGCCCCAGGGAAGCATACCTCTTGCAGATGCTCTCGGAGTTCTTTGAGTCTGCTCCAAAATCAGCAGCGTGGCTGTCATGTCACGTTCCCACTCAGCCGGTTCATGGAAGCTGACTGTTGAAATCTCCTTGACGCCGAGCACCCGTAGGCTTTTGTGTTTGCTTTGTCGTTTCTACCTTCCAAACTTCAGTCAATAGCGCCAAGGCCTTAACCCAAGGCGCCAAACACTGCACCTTGTACCCTGAGCCTGTCATCCCCAACGCTCTGAGCCCTGCTACCGGCAGATCATGGAGCAAGCCATCCAGCAAGAGCAGGAGCTGAAGAAGTGCGCCCCGCAATGGGAGGGTCTGTGATACTCAAAGGCTCAAAGGCTTTTTGGATGCAGAATTTCAGGCTGAAAGGCCAGAGGTACAGATTGAAGAGGCTCTTGTCTTAGCTCTTGATGGCGTGAAGAACTATCAAAGTCGTTTGCCGACCGTGGGTCTTCATTTCCTTAGGTGCCTCAATCATCCACTCGGTGCTTAGTGGGGAATGAAGACACCTTCTCAGAACCCAGGCAATGATATGCTAAACTCTACATAGCAAATGCTGTTTCCATGGTCTTGTCCATTCCCAAGTAAGCACTAGAAAGACAAAGACTTCCCATCCTTCCGTAGTGTCAGAGACGAGCTCGGTCAGAATGCCAATGTACTCATGTGCCTCCTCCCGGTCACGGGCAGGTGAGACAGGATCGGAATCCTCCAGCTCCAGGGTGTCAGTCATTGTATCATCATGGCAAGTCAGGCCCCTCTACCAAACAGAAAGGGTGGCCACCCTCCTTTCGATGCATGCAAACACATGTTTCTCTTGGCCATTTTGCCCAGCATTCTTTTGGTATGTGAGGCATGAGAAGCGCCTGCGGAAGCAGCAGGCGGGAAGTGAGCCTGCCGTTGCTGGATTTGAGGGGCTGTTGAGATATGGACGAGCCATTAGTCCGTCAGGGAGTGAGGGATGAATCCGTGCGTCGCGATATAATTTTTAGGAGGATCTGCTGATTGCATGGATTATGTAGGGATGGACCAGCAGAGGATATTCATGACATGGTGTCAAAGCGCCATTGCTGCACTTGCATGGCCATTGCAAACATCATGACATGACGTACCGACGCCTTCCGTGTCCAAGGAACAGCTTGTGTTGCAAAGCTCCAAAGAATAAGTGATTCACAGCTAGAGCGATCTTTCCCCCTGCTGTATCCTCGAGTTAGCACCATAGCAACCTAGGCATTTGGAAGAACAGAGCGCCAAAGCGCAAGATGAGATGTATGTTTGGCACTGTTGCCACTATGCATCGTACCCGAAGCCCCCAGTAAAGCCCTCACTCTTGGCTGCCGCAATGGACTTGATTGACTGGGCCGATTTTGCTGAGGGTGCTTTGGGTGTATGTGGTCTTGGCGTCGCGGTGAGGCTTTGCCATCACGCATGGACTGCATACCAGCTTGCCGATACTTGGTCCCGGAGTGGGTACAAGGTGGTAGAAGGCTGCATCCTGGGTGAAGGCTCTTTTGGCCAAGTCTATGTATGCAAGCATCGTGACATGGACGAGGAATGCGTGGTCAAAATGCTGCGAAAGTCACGGAGGTCGACGTTTGTGGAGATTGACATGCTGCAGAAGACAGACCACCCAAACATTGTGAAACTTCGGAGCGTCTACCAACAAGGCCCAACCATGTATATCGTGATGGACAAGTATGTCAGTGACCTTGACAAGGTAGTTCAGGACCCCGACGGAAAGCCCATGAATGTGGCGCACATCGCGCTCCAAATGGTAGCTTCCATTCACTATCTTCATGACAGGAATGTGATGCACCGTGATGTGAAATGTGAGAATTTTCTTATTGACCGCCGCAACCTGTTGGACAAACAGTGCAAAGTCGTTCTGGCAGACTTTGGCACGGCGTGCGCAGCTGAGCCGGCGCATCGCTTCACAGAGCAGGTCGGGACGAAATTTTTCTGGTCCCCCCAGATCTACGATGCAGACTATGGCACATCTGCAGACGTCTTCGCTCTTGGCGTAGTTATGTTTACCTTGCTCAAAGGCAGGTATCCATTCGACAACGAAAACAAAACGCGGGTGATGAAGGTATTTATCCCGAAAGTTCATGGAGCTGCATGCGTTGAGTCCACCCGCAACATGTTGGAGAAACGCGAGGAGGACCGCGTGACTGCACTTGCGGCCATGGCTCACCCTTACATCGCAGGGTGACGGGAGCTTGCAACTCGCAGCGCTTGGCCGCAAAATGACATGAGCACCTTCTGCTTGCAAGGTTTGATGCAAGGGGGCTGCTTGGATAAACGATCTATGCTGCCACAATGTTCGAGCACACCCTCCGAACTCAAGCACGGCTACTTTAGGTTTTCCTAGTTGCTCTGTTCCCTATAAGGCGTATAGGGGTCCTTTCACACTGTCTGAGCCATATCTTTGTAAATTTGCAGTCCTTACAGGCGCCCACTACTCTGAGAAGCTTGTTGTTGGTGGGGTGCAAGAGCCTTCATAGTGACATGGCTCCTCCCAGCCTTCGCTGAATCAAAGCTAAGCGCTAGTCCAAGGATATTGCGGGCGCGGGTCCCGTGATAGCAGGGGCGCAGTATGTTCCACTGTGAGAGGTGCAGTTTATGCGGAGGCCAGGATCACGCGCATGCCCAAACAAGCCCCACCTGGGATCCTTACAGACATTGCCCTTGTTGATTCCAGCCATGTACATCAAGCGAGCGCAGTCATCCCCCAAAGCAGCTAGTATCATCATTGTAGCCCAGGACAAGGGGATTGGTACCTAGGAGAGTGCTGTAATGACTGGCAGAGTCCACGGCATCCCTCCATAGCTTGCATGCTTTGGTACACCTGCTCCAAAATTTATGAGCGCTAAACTCTTGGACCCCCAAATCCTGCAAACCCCCAATTTAATCTAAACCGCAAAGCGTAAACGTCAAATCTTAAACCCCAGCCCCCAAACTCAGAGCCAGCCCCAAGTCCTAAGCGCCTGAACCCTCAGCCGTAGAACTGCGTGCCAGGAAAGGGAGCATGAGCTCCGGCAACAGGAGGCAAGGAAGCCCGAAATCGGCAGTCACCCTTCAACAAGTGCTTGTGTTGAAGGGCGCAGGGAAAATTTGCAGAGTGTAGGGTCGTAGGGTCCTTGTTTGCGGTGACTATTGGGGTTGTGTCAGGGTATATGCAGTGCACTTGGGAGTAGCATGAGGATTATAGGCAGATAGCCTATGACAAGTTCGTGCAATTTGCAATGGAACTCTGGTGATACCGTTATATCATATATCAGTCTTATTGCTTGTCCGCGGGAATGTTTTCTTGCCCAGCTCATCAGCACTTGATGCAACAAAATCTGTTTCAGATCACGGAACAGTACTCAGTACAGCATTGCAATTACCGGAGATTTGGACAGCAATGCTCCTACCTCAGAGGATTTAAAAAACGAGCACCCCATAATCTTCCAGTTTCCACTTCATGTTCCATGTGATTCTTAATTATTGGTTGGTAGTGATGAAGGTCCACTGCTGCTGCCTGGTCCAGCCTTCTGCGGTCCAAAATTATAGTGTTGCCTTGCATTTTGAGTAGCATTTGATGGGAAGCTTACAGAGCCTCTGCAGTCTTAATCAAAGCCTTCAATCCTATAGATTATGCACCGAGCTCGCCAGATGCTTGCGGTTCTCCAATTTCGCTTATCGCTGCTTTGGTTATCTCTAAAGAAAAGAAGTGATATCATTGCTTGTGATTGCAGATTTTCAACAGAGAATTCCAGTATAAAACCTCTCAGGAGCAGCAGAGACAGGAGAACCTCCTTTTGGAGGAACGCTGCGCCTCGCAAGAGGAGCAGGTGGGGGTGTCTCAGCATATGGTTCGCTTCTCTGGGAATCCTTGTGCTGTGGTCTCCTCAGAAATGAGTGTAACCCCAAGGGACGATTCAATATAGTATTCTTATTAATTATAGGTCTAAGAGGACTACAGTGTAAGAACGGCCTTTCGGATGATTTTCCCAGCGGATGTTCGTACTCTCGCGAACGAAGAGGGATTCCTACTCCAAGCGCAGTGGCGAGGTGGCAAAGTTGACCACCAAGCTGCAGAAGCTGTGGGACAAGCCGCCTGACTCAAATTGCCATGGTCTTGCGATGTATTGATGGTCCTACTGGCTATATGATGGTTGACATTATCAATTGTCGAAACCAAACTGTTCCGCTGTGGTCCCCTGCGCTTTCACTCAGCTTGCTGGGGGTTAGTAGGGAATAAGGGAACATAATCCCTGTATGAAGCACAAACCCTCAACCCAACCAACCCCCAGTAAGCTCAGGTACCAGAAAGCGCAGCAGGAGATGGTGGACCTCCAGCATTTCAACCAGCAGGAACGGGAGGACAACATCCAAAGGGCAGCTCCAGCTTGAGATGTGCTACTTGTAAACTGGCCCTTTGGTTAGCTAGGAATGAAGGAATGGATCCTTATAGCTTATAGCAGTCCCTCTCTATTCCATTATAGTAGTTTCCATTTTTTTCCATTCCTTCAAATGCATGTAACAAGCTGTTGAGCTTTGGCCCTGCAGGTGGCTCAGTTAAAGATTCGGCGCTTTGTTCCTGGGCCTTTTGAGCTGTAGTCTAAATTCCTAGTATCCCCCTGAATAACCCCGCTTGTAATCCCCTACATAATCCCCTATATAAGTCCCTTTATGGAGTTTAGTCTACAGCTCGTATGAGGCTGTGCCTGCTCCTTTCCCTAATGCTTCCATAGCACCCTGCACTGCTATGCCGTCGATGCAGGGGGCGCTGGCCGCAGGGGGCTAATAAGGTTTAGAGACATTACTCCAGAAATGGAGAATCAAATGGAAGAGAAACTGGAACATGACATGGAAAATGGGGCTATAAGCATTGGAGAAGCTTGCAGTGTCACGCATGACCTCTGCAGGACATGCTTTCCATGATCCGAGACCTTCGGCAGACGCTGAAACTCAAGGCGCCTTTTTGAACTCACATTGCAGCATGATTTGGAGCTTGGACGCTTACAGAGGTAGAGGAGGACTTTGGAAAACGATTTGATGACGGTGGCATCGTTTATAAAGTTGTCTGGGTCCAAAGTTCAAAGGGCCCAGCAGGGAAGCCCACAGGTCATCGAAGCCGGTCAGTTGGTTTTACTTTCCGATTGCCAACTAGCGGAACTTGAAGAGTGCTTCATAACGAGCCACATGTCATGCAAAGCCTGGTCTTCCACAGGCTTTGATCATGGAGTCCTTCGTGCCAATGAAGGAGCCGTTCGGTCCATAAACTCGGTGGTGTGAACCCTTGGGCGTTGTCGCTGTGAGAAGCCATCGTTGCAAAAAATGCAGGTTGTACTTTACTTATCTGCTATTATTTCTTTTGTGATTATTACTGCTATTATTACTATTATCCATTATTATCAGTATTACTATTAGTATTACCATTAGTATTTTCATTACTATTGCCATTCTTCCAGGAGATCCAGAACACCCAGGAGCGTGCCGTGTGGGATGCTGAGGAGGACGAGTGGAGGGCCTGGGCCTTAAGGTCCAGGCGTTTTGACTTGCGTCGGGGCCAATTTCAAGGATAGCCCCCAGCTTTATTCCCAAAGGAATCCAAAAATGGGGTTATATAGGGGTAATGTAGGGATAATGGTAGGGGCTATATAGGGTTATATAGGTGTTATATAGGGTTATATATCATACAGACACCAATAATACTGGTAAACCATGATAGGTTAATGTAACGGAGACTCAAATGGGAAAATGAATGGAAAATGACGTGGAAACTAGTATTTGGCTGCTTGATGTAACAGCTGCGTCAGTGCATTTCAAAAGGTGCTTCGTGTGGGGTAACAGCGGAGATCAGGGTACAACCATGACAGGCATGCCATACGTCCCGGGTTTTTGACAGTGACATTCTTCAAGTAGCGCAATTCAATCCTCTTCCCAAGCTTTGCAGGGACTTACTTCGAAGTTCGCCTGGTGCCGGACGAAATGTTTTTTCTAGAGATGTGTCGGCAGCTGTGTCATCCCAAAACCCTGGTCCTTCAACAATAAACCTGTAGCACTGGTGCTGAGCCCAGATTCAGCCGGTGACCTTGGACAAGGTGGGCCAGTATCCTTCCCTTTGTTACTGTCCGGGGGTGAGAGGGAAGTTGTGGTTCATCGGTTCAGGCTTTGTCCTGGGGACATGCAGGGCATCAAAGGCGGCAGCGAGCGTCACTTCAAGATTGGAGTAGCGGTGAGATGTTTCTGAGCGAGTTGAGGATCTGGGTCAGGGGCTTGACTCCTCAGTTCCCAGAGCAGGTTTCCACACCTTTGAGGCCTTTTTGGCCATTGGGCAGGCTGTCAATCCCCGATCATGGAACTTGTGACAGTGCTGCCAGGTGAATGAGTTGTTACAGGGTGTTCTGGATTCTCAAGCCAGAGGGATTGCCAAAGTGCACCGAGCCATTCTGCATTTTAGGTCTGAACCTAAACCCTAAACCCTAGCGTCCCGCCCCTTGAGCCTGCAGCATCCAGCTTGCTGCAGAGCTGTTTTCAGGAGAACCGGCCAAAGAGACCGATCTCCGTCCTCGGGCTCCCGAGGCAGACCGAACCAACTCTGTGTGACATTATCGGAAGTAGGTTAGGAGCGGTTTGCTGACATCAAAGTGTTCCGACAGTCATTGCTTTGTCGCTCAGGATCCAATGTGATTGATCTTAAGTCAACATGCTGACTAAAACCTCCGATGTAGTGTAGCTGGAGTTGCCGTTAGTTCCACCAACTCTTGGGAAGGGCATGCAGCTGATGCTCCTGATGCTGGCTGCCTCGGGCACGTCTAGGGGAAGGGCATGCAGCTGAAACTCATGATGCTGGCTGCCTCGGGCACGCGTGGGGAAAGGGCATGCAGCTGATGCTCATGATGCTGGCTGCCTCGGGCACATCTAGGGAAAGGGCATGCAGCTGATGCTCATGATGATGGCTGCCTCGCAGGCACGTCTCCAGGGAAAGGGCATGCAGCTGATGCTCATGATGCTGGCTGCCTCGGGCACGCGTGGGGAAAGGGCATGCAGCTGATGCTCATGATGCTGCCAGGCAGGGTCATGATTCCTGCCTCTTGGGCATGTTTGTGCACAGGCGTGGGATGCGCTGAGCAAAGTGCGGCAGATGCTCATGAGGCTCCCTTTCATTTGCACTGGGGGAGCTGATGTTGTTGATGTTGGGAGCTGGCGCTCATGAGGCTTATTGGCGCTGGCTGGCTCGGGGTGGGTTCGGGAACGGGTCCTGCGGCTGACGTTCATCACACACCTGCGCTATCGCCCATGTTCCTGCTCCGCAGCAGATTATGTCATGGTGGCACACACACACACACCTCCCTTGTCCTTCTTTGTGTAGGCCGACGTCCGAGTTCGCGCGGTTGAACCGTACGATGGGCGACTCCAACCCCAGGCCTGGTTTAGAGGTGTTTGTTTTGGTGCTTCTGCTTCGGGGTGCTGCAGCAGCGCTTGTTCTGCAGCGACTGCGGTGAATTCAGTGGATTTGGGCTAGAAGGCTTGGTGTCCTGTGAGGCCTGTGAGGTTTTGAGCTTGGATTCAGACGATTAGACTCGAAAAGCAAATTCCTCAGAGGTGAACAAAACTATATAGTGTTCAGTCATCTGGCTGCTGTACTGGCAGAAAGAGCGTTTCGGAGCTTGAATGCTGAGAACATATTAATCAGCAGTTAAATTCAACGCGATTCGTCAGGGGGCAGCTTCTTCGCGGCACCACTCACATTTGGAACTCTCACTGATCGCATATCTTCTGCCTGAGCTTGTATGTGCTCAAGCTATCCCAAGCTGACATTGTTCTGAGAGGTCTGAGGGAGTCTTCTCACGTATGTCAACTGCTTGATTCCCTGTTGTAGCTGGTGCGCTAAGCTCTTTAGGCTCGGTGCATTTGCTTGTGGGGTCTCTGGATTTTGGGATTTTTTAAATCAGCGCAGTGTAGTACTGGTCCCTAGGCTTCATTCTCGTGAAAGCCTAGGTCCTTACGTTAGCTGCCCGGCTTCGGAACACTCGACTCGGCTGCTGCAGATGTACTCGACAACTCACAGGTACATGTTCGACAACATTGTCTTCACCGACCTGGATCTGCCGCTGCCTTGAAGATCACCCTAGTGTTTTAGAGATCAGGTTTCACGTGCCAACAAAATGCGACACTTCAAGCCTGGCCCCGTTCGAGCAGAAGGATCTTCATTTTGGCGGCAGGCACCCTTTTGGTACAATCTTCTCCTTCAAGCCTGAGCTGATGTGCAGTCTGTTCACCCAGGCCCGAGCGGACCACTGAGGACTATGAGGCCAGAGTAAGTATATTCAGATCGTTATCTCAGAGTCGGAAGACGCCTGCGCATGTCAGGCATTTCCCACCATCCATGCACTTTGATTGATTCGCTGCTTTTATTTGCCTTTGTTCCTAAGGAGGAGAATTCACCGCACTGTTTGAAGCCAGGGCTGTTGCCAAGCCTCAGTGTTTTCAGATTGATCTCCTGCACAAGGCAGCAAGCCTGTGGGTATTTCAAGTTTGCAGAGTAGTTGTCGGATCACCATCTGCCATGACAGTGCGGACCGCGCGCTAACTGAGTTGGAGTCCTCATTAGGGGTTTCCAGTTCCTGATGGCCTGTGGCCAGTATTGGTTTGCGCTTGCGCTTTTTTTTCTGACGGGTTCACGCCTCCGAGCGAAGCGCAGGCGATGCATGTGGAGTGACCCGCTCTCCGGATTGTGATCTTCGTTCCTCGTATTCTCCCAGTCCCCCACACCCCGTTGTCACCGCTAGACCGTTCAGGGGCTCAGGTATAAGGATAACAGAAACAGTGGGATGACACCTTTGCATCTCACAGGTTCAGCCGGAGCTCGGTGACCGCATCGAGCGAGCGCTGACGCTGGCCCTCTCGCAAGTGCGCCGGCTCAGGGGTCTTGAGTTCAAGGTTTTGAGGCTTCGGACTTGGGTTGGGGCTTGAGCAATTTGGGAGTTCCACGGTTTTGATGGAGGGCTTCAGGTTGAGAATGCGTGGCCTCCTGTTTCCGGCTTTCTGTCAGACCAGGGAGGGTGCAAGAGCTTCGTACGTGTGACTATTTCGTATCAGCGCAGGCCTTGATGAACAACATCTTCCCAATAATCTTCAGTAAGCAGCCCCAACACTTCTGCTCATGGTCATGGTCTGCTTCCCAAGCTCCATGATGGTACTGAACCAAGATGTCTTTTATGGACCTGTGGCCCAGCAGAATGGCCTCCTTGATCCACCGGCAGACAATATCATATGAGCTATAGTCTAAACTCCTTAATGGGGGCTTATATAGGGGATTATAGAGGGGACTACTATAGGGGTTATTATGGGGGATACTAGGAGTTTAGACTATAGCTCATATCGAATCCTGGATGCATGCATGTCTTTGCAGGATGACGATGAGGTCAAGGAGGCTTGCGGAGTTTTTGTTGTGCACAGTTTGTTTCAGCTAGTGCTTGCTTGCAAGTCAGGGACCGCCGCTTTCTAAGGTGGTCTTGACGTTTGGGTGTCGAAACAGACCAAAATTTCATAGATGGCCATCTCTTTTGCTTCCTTTGGAATGGCCTCGCAGCTGGGGGCAATCCAAGTTTGCTATAAGAGCGCTCCGAACCGCACTTTGTGTACATGTTGGGACCCCAATGTACTGCCGACACGCGCCAGTGTGTCACAACAAACCCAGGATGCTTTACATTGAGGGTGGATCTTGGGATCATGCACTACTCGCAAGACGCGGTGACCCTCTGGTGGCTCAAGGGTTGCAACAGTTGCCCTTCTCTGCGCCCCGAAGCCCCAAGAAGTGCGAAACCAGGAACCGCAGCAAGCATCTTGATCCCGCCCGGGCAAACAGGAAGGAGACGGAAGGAGTCATCGTGGAAGTCATTCTTGCACAAACTGGGCCTCCAAGTATACCTTAAACACCTCTTCAACCTAAACTCCAAGCCCTCAAGACCGCTTGCTTGAAGCCCCACCTTGCAACCTCCTCAGCCCTAAGCCCTTCAAACAACCCTTCCCCAAAGCTGCATGGGACGTCGATGCATGCGAATTTGAGCCCGCCCATGGCGCGTGAGCCCAGAAGAGCTCCCCGGCGCCCTCGCGACAGGCCCGGCCGTGGGTTGGGGTCGTAGAAGGACTTTTGGGTGCCATTATTACTATCAGTGTCAGTATTATTAGAATTCTCACGATTATTCCTACATAACTAGTATTACTATGATTACTAGTATGCATCTTATTATCTTTATTTTCCTTTTTGTATGATTATCAAGGGTAGGATTGTGGGTTTGGGTTTGGGTTGTGGGCGCAGGAGGGTCCTAGGTTTTGGCGGGCTGAAGGCTTGGGGCCTGGGGTTCGGGGGTTTCGAATTGAAACGTGAAGAATGTAGGATATAGTATACGTAGGAGCTCAAACAGGCCAATTGTGGCCTAAGGGTACGCCTGTGGTTGATACCATGGGAGTTTAGCGCGCTCAGGTCATGCCGTCCTTTCTTGTTGTATCAACTGAAGTGCGAGAGGATCGCACCCCTAGCCCACCTCTACATGCGTGTGTGTGTGTGTATATATATAGGAATGACAGCCCCTTTCAAAGGGACCTGAGGGTACGTACGTGTAGTATGACAAAGACCAGACCCAGGTTCGGGAGTCGCTCAAAACGACCCCTCCATAATCTTTCCGGATTACGAAGTTCTTCTGCACTTCGTGGAAGCCAAGTTGAAAGAAGCGGTGGCGAAAGCCCTAAAACTCCGAGCATCTCCAAACCTTACACCTGCCAGGATCGTGAGGGCTGCCTTAAGCTCCATGCTGCTGGCAGGCCTGCCTGGGGTAAGGAATGCAGGATCACTCCAGGGTGGAAAGCATTTCTTTTGCTTCACAGCAGCATTCGGCCAAATCCAGCGTGCAGGATTGGGCAGGCCAAAATATAGTTTGGCCATGCGCGGTCGCTTCATCAATGTCCTTTCCTCAATTGGGACTATTGCTTCCACGGCTGCCTGAAAGGAGCTCTGCCTCGTCTTGCCGTGTGGCTTATGTCGAGATTAACGTTGGAACATACAGGGGGTGTTACTCAGGTTGGAACTTACGGAGAGGCATAGATTTTGAGCACAACAACAGGCCCCCCAAAGCCCCAAGTCTACACTATCACAATAGATGAACATCAACAGGACAAAACTGCCTGTCTGTTGCCACGCCTCATCTTGTCCGGACGTTCAGCAAGCTTCAAGCATGACCTCCGATGGGAGCGGAGCGAGTGGAACCCAGTAGACTCTGCTGTCTGATTCCTTCTAAAAGGCAATAGGGCGCATAAACCATCACAAACCTTAACCCCAACCCCAAAGCCCCAAGCTCTCTGATATTCACTGTGATTGGTATTCTTATTCCTATTACTACGATCTTTAGTAGTATTATTACTACCATAACTACTATTGCTACTATCATTACTCCAGCCTATATGGTAGTTTCCCAAAATAAGGGGACCCCAATACAGACCCCAATATACTATAATCCTTATTATGGGGACCCCCCAAATGGTACCCCTAGTCTTGGGAACCCCCCATATACGCTCAGTGCTTCACCCTGGAGGTGCTCCTTACTGCTTAGACTTCGTCGCTTGGCCTTCGCCAGGCCAGTGTTTCCTGATGCATACCCCAGCTCAACCCCTGACTGACATGTAGCCACAAGCGTTTGCAAAGGGGATCCACTGTGGGGCGAAAATCGAGGAGGCGTTTTTATTCCACATTTTTTGTTTGCTAAACCCTAAACCCTATACTATAGTAGTTTCCAGTTGCTTTTCCATTATCCCAATATAACCCGTGGGGTGCATTTCAGCCTCGGAGATTCATTCCGTGCCAGAGCTCCTCTACATGACTAAAAGGCCACACGGTCTTTATCACCAGTGCTGCTTCGAAGGGTTAGGATGCATCCCCGTTTCAGATAGCAAGAGATTGGAATACGGTTACCGCATCTTGAAGAGCAAGTGTGGTTAAAACGAGATCTGACTAAGTGGTTATTAATTACTCTGCAGCCCATTTCACTTTTGACAGCCTGATATTCCTGACACCTTAAAGCTTTCAAACCACCAAGCATTTTCCCAGGGCTCAAACTGATCGTGAATTGTGATCAGGTAGGTAGTACTTGTATGAGCAGCGAATACACTGACACTAGTAGCAGAATGTGGCAGACATGCAATGATGATGGACACCTCTTTTTTCCAGGGCCCGTCATTGCTACAGGTATCTTTTTACAACTTTCTTGTACCCCTGCCTCCTCCTATCCCTACAAGAGCCTGCAACAGAATTAAATTATCTGAAACACCAAAAGGGGACATCCCCACTAGACGTCGCTGATGTGAGCTATAGTCTAAACTCCTAGTATCCCCCTTAATAAACCCTATTGTAGTCCCCTATATAAGCCCCAAAACTCCCCTTTGAGGAGTTAAGACTATATCTCATGTAGCCATTTACAGGAGGAGGCAAAGTCCGGCCTCACGCACTTCGTGCCACGGCCGCAACAGAGCTGGCGATGCAGGGCCAGGCAGAAGAAAGCCCCGCTGTTTGGAAATTTGGCGCAGCAGCCAATCACTGTTCTGCCTTTGCCATTTCTTGCATTGCTACTTCTCCCCGCTTGCTGCCTTTTGTTTCATTGAGCATTGTGCCTGCATGCAGGCAGAGGCTGCCAGGCGCAACATCTGCCATTGGGATGATGTTGCACACTCTTGGGGATCATGTAGGAAAGGTGAGATGCCATGCACGAGAGCTAGGGTGGGTTTCAATGATACTTCAGCCTGAAAGCTATGCTTGAAGCTTAAAAGTTCAAGAATTTGGCGCCCCTATGCCACATGAAGCCTAGCCCAAAGTCTGGAAGGCCAACTGACCACCGTGTCAGGCGCGCATCTGTTGGGCTTCGGCATAGTTTTCAGATCTGGCAGGGTCTCATGGATTGGTTTTCGGATTGCACGGAGGCATTCGGATTTCAATGGCTTAGCAAAAAGTTGAAGGCATTCATCATGCCTTTGCGAGTTTTTCCAAGCTTCAACTGCATGTAGCACAACACCTTTAAAAGCAGCGCATCCATCACAACAAGGCTCCTGAGAAAGATCAGCCGTGTGACGGACGTGTGCAGTTGCCACAGGGCTTCATGTCTCATGCCTGCAATAGTGCGACGAGCGTGTGCAGACAAGAACAATTTCTGCCGTAGCCCCCCGGAGGACGTAAGTGTGAGATATTAGCACATGTCAGATGTTTGAGGCAGCCCGGAGAGGACTAGTGGAAACCCTGGTGCCGTACACATTTGAGCATAAGCACACTGCAGTGAGACAAGCGTAGATTGGGTCACATGGACCTCACAGCCGCTGTAGACTTGAGAATCTCATTGCTCAACGCTGCTGAGCTGAACTGGCACAACTTCAATTTCGCAAGACCGTAGAACAAGACGTCTGCGACCCACTTCAAGATCCGAAGCCCCTAAACCTCAAACCTTACATCGGGCAACTTTCAACTCAACCCCCTTGAGCTAGTAATCCCTAGACCTGTAAACGCTGAACCCCCCCAAACCCAACTTCAGACCTCACCCCCTTGGTGTATCAGGGACCTTCGGGCGCGCGTCGCGGCGCTGCGAGCGCAGATGGCCGCTCAAAGAATTCGTAAGGGATCTGGATGTTTCGCAAAATTAGGGGTCCGTTTATGGGGGTCCGCTGATCAGGGTACCTTTACAGTGGGATACGGGCTTAATTACATGGGGTGTAGGGTTTAGGGTTTCTCAACATTTGGGGGTACCTTGTCAGGGGTCCCTAGAATCAGGATTGTAATATTCTGTGGTCTATTTTGGGGTCCCTCTATTTTGGGAAACTACCATTTCGGGGGGTTCAGGGTCTAGGGTTCAAGAATAATGGGGCTATACAGCGGCCATGTCAAAGGTTGTCTGGATATTTTGGATTTAGGTGTCAGTGTCTTCCAATCGTTGGCCTATATGGTGGGTTATCTTGGGATTGTGGATAAACCCTAAGCCCTAAACCCTTAAAAAAAAACCCTAAACCTCTAAACCCTAAGCTCTAAACCCTAAACCCTAAACCCCTAAACCCTAAACCCTAAACCCCTAAACCCTAAACCCCTAGACCCTAAGCCCTAAACCCTACTCTACCATCCGGCCAAGCCATACGCTGTGCGCTTGCGGGGCCCGTTCTCTCCCACTCCGACCTCGGCGCTGCGCGGCTGGTCACGGGGGACCTGGTGATTCATGCCTTTATCTTTGCGGAGCTCGGCGCTTCGGGTGGACTTCCTCTTTGGCGTTCGCGTCAAGGTGCTCAGCCTGTGATCCTGGTTCTGGACGTCCCTCTTGGCATTTGCGTGTCCTTCCCGCAGGGGGTTCGGCGCGTCTGCTGTACTTCTCCTATAGCCTTTGCGTCCCCGCCGGGGAAGACGAGCGGAGCTAAGCGGAAAATGCAGGCTCCTGCGTTCGACATGGAGGCTCTTCAGCAGATGCTGCGGCAGCAGACGGAAACGCTCCAGGCTTCCCAAAAACAGTCTATGGACCGGCTCGAGAGCCGTTCCATCAAGCGTATGGAAGGGCTCGAACGCTCCATTCTTGAACGCTTCAAGCTGGTCGACGACAGGCTTGCGCAGCAGGACGCCAAGATTGACAATCTCGCGAAGGAGAATGCCTCTCTGGTGGACCGCATAGGCATGCTCGAAAAAAGGGAATCCTCTACGGCAGTGCCTTCCAGGAGTGAGCCTGAGAAGAACCTCAACACTGTGGTCTTGGGAGGGTGGCCGAAAGACACCAAACGCGAAGTCATAGTCGTCGAGGCGAAGACTGTTGTGGACCGACTGGGGCTTGGTGGCAGACTGGAGCAGGCCTTCTGGTCTCCGGGTGTCCGGAGCTCTGTGGCGCTGGCCACGTTCTCGCTTCAGCAGGGAGAGACGGCCGATGACCTCAGGTCCAGAATGGTGCACGTGGTGACGGCCATTGGGTGGGCTAAGCTCAGTGGTCCGTCGCTTCCCCCGGGCAAGACTTACTGGTGCACCATCAGCAAACCCCGCGAGGAGAGGCTTAGGTCCTCGCATGCATCGAAGGTCCGCCTGTTGCACAGCCTGGACCAGGACATCTTGCTGGCGGAAACCGAATATGCAAGTGGGACGGCTTGGTACAAGGACACTCTCATTGCCAGTGCGGTGCGACAGATGCCGGCTGCGGCGGTGGCTGGAAGGACTCCGGGATCGTGGCTCGCTGCCTCCGTGCTGGCCAACCTGGCGGCCGTGGACGAGCAGAAGGTTCGAGCTGCTTGGGAAGCTTGCTTCGGTAACTGACGAATGACGAAGGGCTGGAAGAGGCGCGAATAGCTCGCGTGTGGCGCTTGTACAGCCTGCCTCTGCTGGGGCCGCTGAGATGGGGTCTACGTCTTCGTCTTTGAGGCTGCAGCGGGGGAGTTCGCCTGCGCGTGAGCCGCAGGTATCACCCCCTACATCCGGTGGTCATGGCGCAAGCATGTCTCCTGCTGCTCTGGGGTTTCACAAGTTGCAAGTCTCGTCATGGAATTTGGGTGGGGCTTCCGAGAGGGATGCCTTGACCATTTTGTCTCAGGAGATCCAGTCCGACGCTGTCGCTGTACAGGAATGGCCAAAGGCCGCACCTGGATGGAGATTTTTGGCACAGGGAGATCTCAAAGTCGTTGTCTATCAAGACGTTCTCATGTGTAGGGGGGTCGGCCTCGCTTACAAGGACTCCTCTTTGCAGCTCTTGAAAAAGAAACACTCTGGCAGAGGGGCTTGGTTCCTGGTGAGGTGCAAGCGGGCAGGGGTCAGACTCTGGCTCGGTAGTCTGCGTCTACAAATGAGGAGTACCAGCGAGCCTTTCAGGAGATGTTGCATCAGCTTCCTGCAAGCTCTTTGCCGACTGTGCTGCTGGGGGATTTTAACACTCACTTTGACTGGTCCCGGTAGACCGTGAGGGGGAGAAACACAAGGTGGAGCATGATTAGGGACTTGGCGCTTGCTAGACATTTGCAGCAATGTGTACCTTCTGCTCAACAATTGGCAACTTCTACGTGGCATCCCCGCAGACAGGGAGCACGATCCACACAGATTGACGGTGTATTTGTTGCTAGATGCGCTTGCGGCCCTTTGCAGATTGACGAAAGCTCTAGACTCCAGGTTGGCACTGATCATGACAGGGTCCATATTTGTCTTCGAGTTCCAGGGCGCCCGGAGACCCAAACTAAGAGAGTTCATGGAGGCCCGAGAGTTGTTTTGGCGCCGCCTCCAGGACCGATTCCGATGCTGACACCACAAACACTTTCAGAAATGGCCGCGTCGTGCACTGGACCGAGGCCACAGAGGACACCCTTCCGACCGTCCGCTGACACCGTCCACTTGAGAGATCGAGCGAGAGGAACTAGAGAGCCCAGGGCGTGGAGAGAGTACCTTCGAAGCCTTCGGCTGGACCGGCAAAGGTGGCAAGAGGCAAGGCTTGAGCGTGCCGCGACGGATTGGGGGGTCTATGGTGACATTGTCAGATCCAAGAAACCTTGGGGCGACTCCTACCTCACAGGCTCGGCTGCTTTAGATCCTACTCTGGAGATTGGTAAGGGGTTTTTGCAGTTCCTTCGCAGACGGGGGTTGGATGAGGATCTTCGTGCTTTGATTTCTCCTCTTCTTGCCTGCCCTGGTGTTCCCATACTCGGCCTGCCTGCCCTCCGACTGGAGCATCAGTGTCCTGGCGCTTCTCCCGAAGCAAGCGCAGCCAACGACACCCTCACAGTTGCGGCCCATAGCCTTGTCCTCTCATACAGGCAAGGTTTTCTCGCGCATCATGTTGGCCAGAGCGGGGGGCTGTTTGGAAGCGACTGGTCCACAGCAGATGGCGACGAGAGGTAGACAAAGTGCTGACATGGTCTGGGTAGCCAAACAAGTATTCTCTTTAAGTAGAGAGTGGAGCACCCCCGCCATTGCGGTGAAACTGGATATCCGTCGTGCGTTTGACTCCGTTGACCGTCGCAAGCTGGCTCATAAAATCCTGTCGTGGGTCGCTACTGACTTTCCTCGGGAAGCTGCTTGCTTCGTTGCTATGTTGGAATTGAACCAGCTGCACCTTGTGTTGCCCTGGGATGACGAGGTCGTCATCCGCTCTGGTGTTGGTGTTCGACAAGGGAGCGCAGAATCGCCATGCTTCTTTAGTAAGCTGATGGATGATATCTTGATTGAGGTTTGTGGCCGGCAAAACACGTTCCTGCTCGTAGGCATGTCTGACTGTGCGGTCGCCTTTATGGACGACGTCCTCGGATGGTTCCCCAATGCTCCGTCCGTACGGGCCTTCTTTGAAGACCTTGTTCCGATTCTGCGATCCTTTGGACTTTCGCTGCAACCCCTGAAGTGTCAGCTTGCTTTGTTGGGTGGGGCTGCGGACCCGGGGATCTTGGTTGACGGTGTTCCGCTCACACCGTTGGCGCCGGATGAGCCCCTTTATGTCATGCACGTGCCCGTTCACACGCAGCTCAACGACGTTGACCTTATCATCTACATGATTGACAAAGTAAGGGGTAAGTTCTACTCGCTGCTTCCTGTCCTCACCTCCAAGGCAAGTTCCATTGGAGGTTGCGTCTTCTAGACAAGACTGTGCATGCAGTGGGTCCTTGGTGTTGTATACCCCGGCCCGAAGGTCCAGACCTCGTTGAATCATTTTCAATATCGAGGTGTTCGCGCACTTCTTGGGTGCAAGAGACGGGCCAATGAGCTCTGGCTCGATTACGAGCTGAGAACGATCAGGTTGTCCAGGTTGATGGTGTGGCGGCACCTGGGCCGCCGCTGGGGGGACTTTGCGCTCCAACTTTATTGGACGTACACTGGCCACCGCGTTCGACAGTGTGGGGTGGTCTCGGTTGCCTCTCGACTTTCTAACTTTCGAGGGTTGGACTGGTGGCTGCACCAACAATCGTTGCTGTCGGGGGCGCGGCACCGCAGGCACTTTCCTGCTCTCATGAACGCAGAAAGATCCCTGGCAAGGGCTGCGGGACAGAACGACTGGAGAGAGCTTGCGAGGGACAGACAGAGGTGGAGAGCGAAACAGACTGACTGGATACAGCAAATGCAAGTTCCTGGACTAGCACGCGGCAGTTGGCGCTTGGCATGTGAGGGTTTGCAAGCTTGGTTGCGACGAATGAAGGGCTCAACCTGAGTGTCCTGACCTTGCCCCCTTGACTTTGCCTTTGTGACAGTGGCTGCCTGGTGGTCCTTGCTGCTCCCCCTGGCCTGCTGCGGCTGGGCGGCGGAGCCTTCGCACTACACCCATGTAACCGAGAACGTAACTTTCCGTGATGGATGTCTTACGTCCTCCTGGCCTTTGACTTCGTTGGTTGGCGCTGGCGGCGACCTCGTTAACGACACCGCCCTGGCGCAGACGATGGACTTCTGTGACTTCTACCAGACCCCCGAGTTTCGGAACTATTTTGGGCCGGGCCCCTTTCCACGTGTACAAGCCCCCTGCCTGTGCTGGTGCCTGGCCGAACTGGTGAGATGCCTTGGGAAGAGCGACTACCGGCTGGGTGAGGCTGCTCGCTCCGCACTGCTTCGTCTTGGCCAAGCAGTTCATGCAGCCGTTCCCTGCCGTGAAGCGGAACAAATATGAGCTCGAGGATGTCGTCTCCTGGGTTCAGCATGGGCACCGTCAGCGCTCGCGTTCTGGTGAACGAGCAAGGCTCCCACCGGTACCTACAAGTACGTGCAGAACGGTTTCCTTCCCTAGGCGCGCAAGTGCTGAACCACCTCGGTCTGCTGGCCGCGCTGTGGGGGATGGTCGCGCTGCTGGCTCTTCTGGAGATCGACGTGGACCGCAAGTATCGGACCATGATGGAGACATGGAATACTGGAGACACCTCCTTGGGTACATCAGCATGTTGGAAGGGCCACAACCTAACCTGGCGATCACCGCTACTTGGCGATCAACGCCCATGTTGCGGAGACGGTTACCGACAATTTTAGAGACATGTCTATGGAAGACAGATCACGGATGGCCCTCGCCTTTGTCCGCTTTGTCAGCCTTATGATTGCGGAGGTGGGAAGGGCTATTGACCTGGGCAGAACAGACTCGGTGGCGCTCCTGCAAACTGCCGCTCCTCAAGGCCGGCGACCGCGACTGCTGCTGCCGGTGGCGCTGGCGACACAGGCGAGTCTTCGGAACAACCTCCCCTGGTAGCTGCTGCGGATGAGGTGGATGAGCTCCCACCATGCCCTGCCGAGATGCAAGACGGCGAGCTCTCCGACTATGTGGAGGTTGAGATTGAGGATGAGCCCGGTGCGGTCCCCCTTGCTAACGAGGAAATATGCCCAAGCCGCCCAGGTTCATCAACCAATGCTACCTTGCCTTCCGGAAGGGTTGAGACTGTTGACGAAACTGTGGATGAGCAGACTGGCGAGCCTGCCGGCGATGACGACGCGGCTTTCGAATGTCCTCCAGAAGGAAGCCTCACACCTGGAGAATGGATAAGGCGAGTTTGGGGACCTCCTACACCGCCATCGACCCCTCCGGGCTCCCCGACGTAATGTGGTGATGCAGCGGACCGCAATGACAATGACCAGCTCTCCTTGGTCCAGTCTGCTATGGTGCCGAGACAAGCTGCGGAGTGCTTTGGCAGGGTGTTAGCGCTCAGGCCTGGGATGCTCCTCGATGCGCTCAAGAGCTGCTGCGTCGTATAGTGACACTTTCGTTCACTTGAGGCTTTGCTTGCTTCCTATGGGGCGGTCGCGGACAGCGTTGCCCAATCTTTTGGCGCCAGCTCCTCCTCCTCGGCCCTGTGCCCAGCAGTACCAGAGCCGGCCGTGATCACCTGGGTGGATGATCAACTACCTACGCTGACAATGTTTCTCTTGCAGAGATCCTTCGGGGTTGACGATGGCCAGGAACCGGAATCGCAATCCAGTGTGGAAATGATGGCTGCCTGTAAGGTGTTGGAACAGGGTGTATGGAGGCAAGCCACGGATGCGGAGCTGAACGAGATCTCGCACCACGACGACCTCGAGTCCCGGGTCCAGCTGGAGGAGGAAAGGAAGGACTTGGAGAGACGGCGCTGCCTTGAATGTCAACAAGAGCAAGAAGAAAGGCGCCGCCAAATGGAGGCTGCAGAAGCACAGTCCTGGGATAGAAGGACGATTCTTCAGGAGTTGGGTACCTGGCCTGTGAGGGCTACCAAAAGGATGCGCATGTCTTACACAGTCCGGCAGGACGATGGGACTGTGGTTGGGCAAGGAAGCCGCAACATTACTGTGGCTGCTGCTTCTAGGGGCGTTTCTATCACCAACCACTTTGCGGACTTGCCTGGCGGGCCCGTTCCTACCACAGCCGCGCGCCTGCAGAACCAAGTGGAGCCTGATGTAGATGCAGAGGTTGGTAGCCAGCCTCACGATGCGGCTGTTCTTTTGGCTTGCCAAGATCTGCAGTTGCAGCAGCCGGAGCACATCGCGGCTCCCAGCATAGAGGGCTTGCCGCAGGAGGTTGTTGACGCCTACTACAGGCTCTTTGTTGACCGCGCCTTGGCCGACGAACTGGTCGAGGAGAGACTGGGAGCATCCATTCTGGCGTTGTTTCGTCAACACAGGTTTGAACGGGAGGGAGGTCAGCCAATGCTTCACGACCTCTTTGCGCGGCCTCAACTATGGCAGGACTTTGCCCAATGGCATCGAGGAGCCCTTGCAGATGCGCGCATTGTTGAGCTTTATGGGAACGATGTGTTGCACCAATTCCAAATGGAGCAGCGTCTGCAAGGAGGACACACACCACCTGCTCCTGCTGCTGAAGAAGAAGAATGCCTGCCTTCACCTGCCCGTCCTTCGTCAATACTTCCTGGAGGCGACCTGGGAGAGGGAGTTGCTGTAGGAGCCGTCTCCGCGGATCTCCTTCCTGCTGGTCCTTTGTTGGGTCCCCAAGGTTCCGGGCAAGAAGCCGTGAATGTGGCATCCTCGGTCGGTGTGCCTGTGGCTGCTGGAGCGCTTCCTCCACCTCCTGCTGATCAAGATGCTGTTCTACCTGTACAAGCTGGCGGTGGACATCTTCCAGAACCTGTTCCTCATCCGCTTCCACCTGGAGAAGAACTGCTTCTTCATGGACGACCACCTCGTGATGATGAATCCTGGAGACTTGGTGGATGGACACAGGTGCTCTCGGCCTATTCGTCCGATCCGGACGGAGCGTCCCATCATGGAGCACGTTGCTCGCGGTTTGGAGGAAAGCGACGAGAGTGAGGGCAATGACCACAAGGACGAGACGAGGGACTGTGGAACCGCTTCTCCTGGCTGTGCACTGTGTCGCTGCTGGCTGCTAGCTGCGGTGTTTTGCCCCGTCCTGTTTGGCCTGTGTGGCATCATCTCCTGAGCTGGGTTCCTAGTTAGCCTGTGGAAGCCTTCCCTGCTACGCTAGATGCTGGTAAGGGCATCGGCGCTTGGGTTCCGATCGTGGGTCTTTGGCCAAAGCTTTTAGGATGTTTGGACGGTCTCCTGCACGATATGTGCTTTCCAACCCGCAGACGGAAAAAGGAGTGAACAAAAAAAACAAAAACTCTCGGGTTCCCTAAAATGGGTTGGCTCGAAGCTGCAAAGGTCAAGCAGAGGCGAGAGATTCACGAGCTCACGAAGGTGGGGGATCCTCATGTAAGCCATAGTCTAAGCTCCTTAAAGGGGTTATATGCGCAGATATATATATATATATAGGGGAGAATATAGGGGAGTATTATAGGGGTTATTCAGGGGGATACTAGGAGTTTAGATTATAGCTCATGTAGCGACCTAAATAATTACGACAGGGCTTGGGGCTATACTCGAGGGATCTCGAGGGGATAATCAAGCTTTTGCAAGCTTCAGCCTTTTGCATCAACGTGCAAAAGCGTCACGAGCCGGAGCTCATTGGTTCGGAATATATGTAGGACTATGTTCTAAGCTTCTGAAGCATGCGTAGGTTTCAGGCTCTGCGCTCCTTGGAGTTTTGGTCCGCGTGCAGCATTAGCTGCAGCTGTGACCGGGTCCTCCCACATTTTGCCCAATCAGTCCTGCTTCAAAAGGGTAGAATCATATGACCACTAAAAGGTGGAGGAGGAGTAGGAGGACCAGCCTTAGGAGGACGGGATAGCAGTTACACTGAAGGTGCCGTTTTGTTCAGGAGCCACGGCTGTTCGAGCAGTACCATTGCTGGCATCCTGCCTCGGATGTCAAACCTGAATGAAAGGAAACCTATGCCTATGCCCCTGCGCCCTGATGCTAGCTGTTGGAGACCTTGGCCCCCCAAAAGCAACGAAGCAAAACCGAACCTTTTAGAGAAGTGCTGGGCTTGGATGTCGGAACCCCACCTGCTGCAGGAGCTCCTCACAGCCGAAAGCGAGCTCTTCAAAGAGGAGCAGGGCCCAGAGCAGTACCTGGGGCTGCATCAGCTATGGGCATAGAGGCATAGCAGCGTGAAGTTGTCAAACATGGGCTTGGGCTCTTTGGGCGCTGACATCTAGCGTAGCCCTCCAGGATCCCAGATGCATAAAGGGGTTCACAGTGTAGTCTCTGGTAAGTAAGAAATTTTGACAGTGGAGTTCTGCCAGTGCAGAATAAAGAGGATGGATAGGTCTTCTTTCCGTGGTCAGGCTCTTGCTGCGTAATTTTGCCTGTTTGATGATGACCCCCTTGAGTCAGGCCACCAAATTTTACACAGGTTGTAGCGTCTTGCAATCAACTTATCAGTTCCCAAGCTGGGTTATGTCACAGCAATTCCTACTTGTTGCCCAGCTGATAACTACCCATGAGCCTACAACTAGCTCTACTCCGTGACATCTCAGGAACGGTTTGGACCGGCTCTTCCGGCAAAAGCCTCAGTAGAAGTTACAACAGCCCCAGATAGGGGATTACAGTGGGGCTCTGTTTACGGTGGCGTGGCGTCTACAGGAAGATGATCATGTTATTGCCAGCGGCGGTTCAGAAACCCAGCGTTTCTCCAGCGATACAGCTGCGGCTGCACAGGGACTGCTTTTCCGTCATAAAGTCTGTGTTGAGCGTTGCGCAAGAAGCCTTTTTGACCCAAAAGTGGTGCTGGCGTTGTGGGAACAGAAGACCTGATCAGGGGGCCGTTTTGGCTGGGCATCAATCATCGCGCCAGGGAAGAGCATCTTTGTTGACGTGCGCTTTGCCTTGCACAGCCAGAGTCAGCTAGAGTATCTTGATGTAGGTACTTGCCACTTGAGAGTGAACACAGCCTTCGGCTATCTAGCATAGAGTCTACAGCTGAGGTCAGTGGGAATGCTGATTCACACTGCTTGGAAGTGCGGGCCTTGGTCCAGGTGACAGGGTTCCAGAGGTACATGATGTTTGCAGGTGCCCTGGTTTACAACATGTTTGGATTTAATGCTGAAGACGCAGGAGCTCCCAGACCTCAGACCTCACCAGTCCAGAGGAGTAGCTATACAAGCAGCAAGTACCTTCAGTTTCTGGCTGCTGGCGTCCAAAACAAGTAGCCATGGAACATCCTGGCTTCGGAGGATTGTTAGATTAGAGACCTGCTCTGCTGTTCCGGGCTGCTTGTCTTTCCTGCCTGTGGGCAAGGGTTTCAGCCCTGTTACAGTTACAGTGTTACAGATGCCAGATGCGTGGGTGTTTGAGAAGCAGGCAGCCGGGGGTTGGTGTTCCATAGAAGGGCAGAGCCCACATGGGGAACAAGCTCTGAATCCCTCCATAACCCCAACAATATAATAGTAGTTCCCATTTAAGTTTCTATTATCCAGTACATGCTTAGCTTTCTCACCACCTCCGCGAAGACGGACCGAGGGTCCGCAGTTGCCATTGCCACTGAGTTCTAGCGCCGCAGGAGTTAGAAAAGGCTATAGCCCCCCTTGAGTAGATAGAATACTAATGGCTTGGGTATATCATAATAGGATCCCCATATACCCCATATTCTATCTACTTAAGTCCTTATGTAGGTGATACTGAATTATCTGCGATCCTGGTCCAAGGCCTCAGGCTTCTGACGTATGGCCAAATTTGCTGACCACTGGCATTTTGTTTCAGAGTAGCCCAAGCCCTAAACCCTAGACCCTAAACCCTAAAGAACCCTAAACCCTAAACTTACACACCAATCCCCAAATCCTACTAAGCCCTAGGAGGCCGGGGAGAGATGGGGTTTGAACTTAGGAATGGGGACCCTCTCTCCTTTGTGTACAACCAGACCGGCACAGCCATCCGCGCTGTTGCCTCAGCTTTCTGAAATTCGGGCCCTAAGCCCTAAACTGATTTGGACGGCCTATTTTGGCTGTTCCGCGGGATATCCCCTTTCTGAAAAAACCAGTTCCCACAGTCACGCTAGTGTTTCGTCTAGACGATAAAGACTGACTGAATCAGGCGTCAAGTAACTCTTTTAACATTGGACCACACTCTTCAGTGCTTTTTGACATGAAGCTGAGTCAGGTGTAGAAAAAGAGCTAGATAAGTACATTTGGCCGTGGTGGCTGGGGCATCCAGAAAGAATTTCTTTATTAGCCCAGAGGCGTTTTGACGCGGACAAGCATTGGCAAAACGTTTGGATGGTCGCGCTCATTTTTTTAGAGGACTTTAAACAGCATTGAGGCTCCGGCATCGCCAGCATCATCATCCTGATCATCATTACATCGCCATCATCGAGACGGGTAGTTTAGGTTTGGTTTCTGTCGAAACCCGAATTGCATCCCCTCTATATGGAGTTGTCAGAACGAGATCTCGATATGAAACCATAGGCGTGCGCATCAGACACACATCGTTGGAAGTGAATCCTGAATGAAGTGGTTCATGGAACTTATTTACTCCCATCGAATACCATTTGCCTGCATGCCCAACCCTTGCGAGGAGAGGACGCGCCTTATGTTGAGAAGACAAGAGCTAAGCCGGCCTAGATTCCAAGTGCATCCCTCACCTCTCATCCGCTAAATTGTGCTGGCCACTCCACACTCCCAAGTGATTTCCATCAGGTAGCTGGACAAACGGCCGCATCAGGCGCGATGCTGACTTGCAGGTGGGTTTGGATATCAGGCCACAGGCTTCTGACTATCGAAACCTTCTTTTGAGAAAGCCGGTCTTCATCCAGGTCCTATGCGCCACGAGGTTTGTACCCCACATTTTCAGTGCCCCTTTTGCGACGGTTTGTTGAAGGGATTAAATTTGAGGCCTTGCGTCCACACTGCAGTTTCTGCTATGACAATAGCTGCAGTTTCGGGCATTGCAATAGCTGCGTGGTGAGGGATATCCACTGTTTGGGGTCTAGGGAAGAGATGTTGGTATGCTTCCCGGTCTTTTTTAGGATCAATCGTTATCACATGCTCCTGACGGCGTGGACGGCGCCAGGCTTTTGACCAGTGTGGCTTTTCGCAAAACGGCTACCACGGGTCGCGGTTTGAGCAGAGGAGGTAGAAGTCGGTTTCCGGTAGCCCTCATCTGGATATTATGTTCTTTGGCCACAGAGAGCGTGCAGACAGTGTTTCTGTGGAGCCAGTCTGTTACACTTGGGTGCATTACGCGCCTTGTGCATGAAGAGAGGTGAGCTGATCCGGGATGTGCTGCCCAACGCCCCGACGCTCCTGACAGTAGCACCAGGCCTGGGGTTGTGGGGTGTCTCTTTCCCGAGGGACCCCAGGGACATACAAGGGCCAAGGGGGTGGGGATGCCCATTGAGGATCGACAGGTTGAATTTCGAGGAACCGCCTTGAACTGACAACAAGAGATGCTGGAAACAGTGCGAGTTTTGGTGAACACGACAGCAGTAAAGTCGAACTTCGACCCAAACTTGTAGTTGAAGTGGTAGTCGAAAACTGCTGATGATTGTCAACGATTTTGTCATCAGCGGTCTTTCGGTTTTGGCTTGGCGATTGCGTTTTGAAGCTGGGGCTTGTGGCTTGGGTTAGGAACTTATGGGATCCTTGAACGAGCATAAATCAACCGACTGCCGCAGCTAAGCGTGCGAATAAGGGGTGAGATGAGCTGCGTCATTGGCAACTCCTGGCTTCACTCTTGACCGTGCACCTGAAGCTAACTCTGAAACCTAAAGCTGACATACACTGCAACCCTGATCCCTAAACCCCACGCGCTTTCCCAACCTTTTAAGCCGCGGCCTTTTCGTTCCAATCTCTTCGCAGCCATGTAGCTAGGCCAGCCATGGCCAGCCTAGCAACCAGCCCTACCCCTCAATCTCACCGTTGCTGAGAACTGGGCCCTTGAAGCCCTAAAACGTGTGGGTACCATGAACGACACGAATGAGTCTGCTTTTTTGGACGCGCCTCAATCTGTTCGATCTTCACGGAGTAACCCTTCTGCAAGCAGAGTGGCCGTAGTTCTGGGTTCTGAAGGCTTGTGCCCTGAACTTCAGATTTTAGCCAAGGGTGCCTAGAGCTTTTAAGTTTGTTGTCATGAATTATACAGTCTATCATAGGCTCAACTACGCAGACGTCCATCGACCCGAACCCTCAAATCTTAAAATAACTCTGAAGCCTGAATCCTGCCCTGCCCTAACCCTCAACACACCAAAACCCTCAACCCCCCCCCCCCCC
>CAJNIZ010000403.1:871-16809 GCA_905231905.1 Symbiodinium pilosum | reverse complement strand
ATACCCCCCCTACCCCCCCCCCGCGCCCGGGTTTTCACACTCTCCGTTACTGAAACCATCCAACACGCCCCCCCAAGGTCGGCGGACTGGTTGTTCGGAAATCAGGAAATATACCGCCCCTATAGAATCCATTCCATTATTCCCCACTAACTGAAAACCCTACATAGATAGATAGATGGATGTATAAACACATGTATAATATATATATATATGTATGACCAATCTCATTTATTCCCTACTAACCTCCAGTAAGCCAAAGGTGCAGCCGGGTTGCCTTGCCTTTCCTGCTGCTCACCAGTGGGTTGGACAGAGAGACCATAGGGTTTAGGGTTGAAACCTTAAGCGCTAAAGCCAAATAGTAAATTAAATAGTCGACTATAACCCGAATATATCCCCTATGTAGCCCTAGGTAGTAGTTTCCAATTTCTTTTCCATTATTCCAATATAACCCCAACCCTAAAGCCTAAACCCTCAATAGTAGGTTCCATTTTATTTTCCATTATCCCAATATAACCCCAATATATCCCCTATAGAATCCACAGCGATACGGTAGTTTTCATTTTCTTTTCCATTGCCATAGAATGCAGCGGCTTCCATTTTATTTTCCATTATCCCAATATAACCTTAACCCTAAACCCTCAACCCCAAAGCCAGACACAAGATGAAGATGCCTCAAACGCACAGCTAGTCGAGCATGTCGAGCCAAAGTGTCGCAGGCATCTGAGCAAAAGCGCTTCCTCCAAGCTGTCTATCAGTTTTATATTACAGTATATTAGGGGGTTATATTACAGGTTATGGGTTTAGGGTTTACGGTTGGGGTTATATAGGCATAATGGAAACTAAAATGGAAACTACTATAGTATAACAGGGCATATAGGGGTATATACGGTGCGAAAGATTGTTTGCAACTAAGGCATGCCGATCGTCTCATTGACCATCGACCGATTTCAGAGAATGCGGACTGGGTTTTCAGATTCCTCCTTGCCTGGGAGCTTTTGGGAAGCTAAGTCCAACAATCACACGGAGGGGGCCAACTTACGAAAGGCTTCCACTTGAACAAGCTTTTGGCGCACGTTTCCCCCGCAAGTTCACTATTGCAAGCAGTTTTTCCCACGCTAGCAAATGATCTATATTCTAAACTCCTTGAAGGGGGTTATTTTATATAGGGGAGTATATAGGGGACTATTATAGGGCTTATCAAGGGGATGCTAGGAGTTTAGACTATGGCTCAAATGGGCATGGCCAGGACACTCTGGTCCGCTATTTGGGCTGGGCATTGAAGGCGCCATGGCAATGGCTGGTCAGATACTTCCCCGGTCTAACTTGGCTGCAACAACATGGCTCAGATGGGGGGTTTCCCAAAATTAGTGGCACCATTTTGGGTAGTCCCCATAATCAGGATCATAGTATTTTGGGGTCTACATTGGGGGTCCCCTGATTTCGGAATTGCCCTATTGAATTTTGTGCGTCCCGACCTGGAAAGTAAGTGTTGAGCTCCTGGGCAGGAACAGCTAAAGGCACGATATCGTGTTCAGATAGTCGTCTAAGTTCCCATGGAAATCTTAAGTCGCGCGCACAGTGGAGGCAAAGGCAGAATGGAGTTTTTGCCAACCCCTGCCAGGTCCCTGGCTTCCACTACGTACTAGACCTTCCTGGTATGGGGCGCGTCAGCTGCTCAGGTCTTTGTCATGGTCTCAAGCATTCAATATGGTAGTTTCCCTAAATAAGGGAACCCCAATATAGAGCCTAAAATACTATAGTCCTTATTATGGGAACCCCCAAAATAGTACCCCCTAATTTTGGGAAACCCCCATATATATATATATATGGGCTTGTCCTGGAGGGCCTCGGAATTCTCAGCTAAGGGAGATTGTATCCAGTTGCCTGCTCGTCTCCTTCGCTTTTTTGCGGCAGGGTTGTTGCATGACCAGACTGGCTCCCGAAATCATATGGAAGCATCAAATCCAGTACTGAACATAATGCACCAACGCACTGATGCACTGGAGTTGAAGCAAAGCATTCTAGGCAGGCGCTCTTCGCAGGTGCAAAAAAAGGTTGGTCCTTATCAGGAATAGATTGAATAGATGGATTCTCCACCAGGAGCCTTGGCTCTACAATGTGACACCATGAAAGCAAGACCGAAGATAGGTAAAGCTTATCAGGCTTCTCTGGACAAGGGGCGCCCAACTGACGTGGCTCGCCCTTCATGACATTGCATTTTTCACTGGGAAGAGAAACCTGCAACAGTATCACCTGCGGCTTGTGACGTGATACGTCATAATGGGCCTGGGCAGGCCTGTGGAACTTCTTCAACTAACATGCATCCTTTCTCAAATTGGACATGCACCAGCCTTAGGGCGTACACCTTCTACGCATATTCCTGGCGTCTAGACGTCTACTAGCTGGAGCTATGAGTCGTGCTTCCTAAACCGCGAGAAACTGTAAGGCCACTCAAATCCAGCCCCTGAGACCATCAGGAGCCATTTCAGCCATGAAGCGACATGAGCTACCCAAAGATCCACGCATCAGAAACTCAACTTGTTTTTCCCAACTGTATTTTCTGCAGTACCAGGCCCTGTCCTGGCTGGGACGGCGGCTCTCCCCGCCATCGGCCAGGCGGAAGCTCGAGGCTGCCAAGAGGAGAATTCGTTACTAGCAGTATTATCTTGATTATGAATTCAATCACCATCTTGATTATGAATTAGACATAGCAGTAGCAGTTAGAGTAGTAGTCAGTAATAGGTAGTAGAAGTAGCAGGAGGGCTCATCAGAAGTCCTACCAAGTTTACCCTGACTTGGGTACCACTCCCAGCTGTGCCCAAGAGTCATGCCATGAGGAGGCAAGTTTTTTTTTGTTTTGACAGATTTGGAGGTTTCCCAAAATTAGGGGTACCATTTTGAGGGTTCCATAATAAGGATCATTGTATTTTGGGGTCTTTATTGGGGTCCCCCAATTTTGGGAAACTACCTTTTTTGTGTCTTGATCGATGAATAGTACCCGCATGCGGGTCAAAGTTTAGTTCTTGAGGCGTGTGGCCTCCAAGCCTGCACCGGTAGTCTCCTGCATCATCTTGCTGGGGCTGATGGAGATCCATGGAGATCCACAGAAAGAGATGATTTCTGGAATCCATGGCAGAAGTGTCTCTTACTTGGGCTGCCTTGGAACACCATCAGAGGCTGTGCAAACCATAAGAACTAATGAGACTGCAAAACATGAAGAACATAATAAGTTCGCAAAAACTTGAACCCAACACCCTTCAAAAAGCTCAAGCCTAAAGCCTTGCAAGCCCTTGGCCTCAGCTGTCAGCCGCAAGGCCCCTCGGCCTGTTCCGCGAGCCAAGCAGGAGGGTCGGAACAGCACGTGTGAGGGCATCAAACGGCTGGAATTACTACTATGTAGGGTTTAGGGCCCAGGGAATGGAGAAGAAACATGGAACTTACGGTATCATTCTGGATTATACAAGTACCACAAGGAAGTATTCCTTCTTTTCTCTTGTTCGTTGTTTGGGAACTTGGGGTTTGGCTTAGTGTTCAGGTGGGGTCAAGGGTTCGGAGTGTCGGGTTCATCGCAGTTGGATATTTATTGTTGTAGCCCTTATTATGACCCCGATTGTTACTGGTTTGGGGGGCTTGTGTGGAGTTTGTAGATGATAGATCGTCATTAGAAGGCATTAGGGACAGGGCTTGGACCTTTTGCTTCACTGTGGTTAGTTCTTGAGGCTGCTGTCCGGAGTGGGCTGTGGGGTACCCTTTCACGTGGTTGCCATGATGCCCAAGTTCCTCCCATGTTGACCAGAGTGGGGATTTTTGCAAGCCAGCTGACATAAAGCAACAGATGTTGTAATGCAGTAAAGAGTCACATATTCATTTGCCCATGACACGATATACGGGTAACAGTAACTGGAATCCCCTTAGCATTTTTCATCCTGCGGCAGGAGCGAGCCGCGCTGGCTCCTGCAGCCGTCCACGTGCTGCTGGCATTGCGCCTGGCCGCCGTGGCTGCAAACCCCATCGATGCAGGGATGGGGATTCCCGAATTTTGCAGGGTTTAGGATGCCTTGGAAGTGTCGTTTAGGGAAGTTGGGAGGTGTCGGTGTTTTACCAGATCTCCTTCGAATCGCCATTTGTTTCTGTCATGATTGGGGCAAGTCGGCTTAACCTAGGGTTCTTACAGATGAAAATCGGCAAAACAATCTTGCTTAGCTCAATCACCCAACACCTATCGCACCTTGCCCTGTAAAATCAGCACGCCTTCTCACGCAACCCAACAAAATATTTGAAAACCCTGAACCCTGATCCATCAACTCAAAGATCTCATACCCCAGATCCCTAAAGCATCTTTTGTCTACGGGGTGCTCAGTAAGGGTTGAAAGACCGGATCTCCAATCCCTGTATATCCCTTACAAAGGTTGTAAGGGATACGTAGGGAAGATGTTCCAGATTTCTGCTGCAAAAAGGTCTCATTCCCGAAAAAGCTGTAAGGAGTTCTTGGAGGATCAGCGTAAGTCTAGCCCGCTTTTAATTGTACTTAAAACCCGACCATAAGCCTCTTAAGTACCCTCTTATAGTTATACGTGAGTTACAAGTACCCGTTATCATTGGGTTATAACTTCCCTGAACTTGCAAAGTTGTTGATGCCGGCAAAAGTGAGGCCGCTTCGAGTCAGGCTATCCCGCTGGCGCCGCCGCCGAAGTGAGTGGCGCACCAGGTGTTTGGGTTTGGGCGAATGAAGGGCTTATGAGGAGATCCCCTGAGTACTGCCTAGGCCTTATAGAGGGAGCCTAGAGGGATCAAGCATGAACATCATAGGGATTGTAGGTAACTATGGGTTCTCAGTGGAGGATCCTTTCTGCAGGGTGGAGAAAAGCCAAGTTAGAGAACCTTTTTTTATACCAGGGCTTCTTTAGGTGCATGGCATGAGGAATGTGTGAGGGCTCCGGTCCTCTCAAAACCAGGGCATGTTCCAAAAGATGCAGCCAAGCAAAACTGGAGCTCGATGTTCTAGATAATGTAGACCCCTGACTAATAAACACCCTCCACTTAGTAGAGATCATAACAGGGATCCTAATACTAAGGCCCTTAAAGGAAGTGGGTTTGTTAATCATGGGTTTACATTAACACTGCGGTGAAGTTGTTCAGTAGTATTTCACATGTCTGTAAAGTCCTATCACAGTCTGTAAAGTTCCATTCCCACTATGGACTCAAGATGGCCGGATTGAGGCAAGAGCGCAGTTGTAGTAGTCAGAGGCGCCAAGATAGCCCGTAAGCAGAGAAGGTGTAATTTGTAGAAATAATACGTAGCTGTTGAAAGGTTGGATGGCCATTCGAATCTCTTCATAAAGGCTAAGGCACTTCACCAAGTTTGTTTCATGTCCAACCTGGCCCATACAGGGGCGCAGACCCGCGCGGTAGTTCGTTTGTTGACAGGATGCCGGTCATGCTTGGAGCCTGATCCAGAGTCCTTGGGATGCCGTTCTCGATGTTACCCGGCGTTCTTTGACATCGGGAGATGTTGCTGAGTGCTCCATACAGTCTTCTAACATTCGCATGCCTTGAACAGTCGCCCTTCTCCATGAGATTAAGGTCCTGCAGTCAGCATCTGCCTACTAATGTGACGGGCTTCCGGTGGCTTTAAGTAGCGGGAAGGATTTTCAGCGGCTGGAGGAGAGTGGCATCCCATCGCCGGGCTGAGTTACAGGTTCCTGACGCTCTGTGCAACCACAGAGTCCTTTAACATCCTCCAACATGCTTCAGTTCTAAGAGGTGCTCAAGCTCTCTGCACCTCCGAACTGCAATTTTCCTGCCTGCCGATCCAAAAGCCCAGCATAAAGGTTTACCAGCTTGCGTCGGTTGTAGTCATCTTTCTGAAAATTTTGGACACTCTGTTGCAGTCTTCAGGCTAGTCTGTTTCAATCTTCAGGATAATCTGTTGCAATCTTCAGGAGTGCGTAGCTACCAAGAGCTCCCTGGACATTCCGAGTCTTCATACATAGGCTGCGTTCCTGTGCAGCAGTTTTTCAGCGTTTGGGTCCGCAGGCAAAGTTTGTCTCTGAAATGTAGGTTTTTGGGCATTGGCCGCGGTGTAGGCCCTGCATTTTCATGTGTTAGGCAGAGGGGAACCTGATCATGTGGACATCCTGATGGTAGGAATCTGGTATAAAAATATGTGAGAAAGGATGCAGCAGCTTTCAACTTGTGGAAATGCTTGCCGCGCAGGCAGATGTAGTAGTGATGGTGGTAGTGGTAGTAGGAGTAGGAGTAGTAGTAGTAGTAGTAGTAGGAGTAGTAGTAGTAGTAGTAGTAGTAGCAGTAGCAGTAGCAGTAGCAGTAGCAGTAGCAGTAGCAGTAGCGGTACTACTCATTAATTCTGCTTGTCCAAACGGTCATGAGTTTACACAAAACAAGTTCGTGTCCACCGTATTTTTAGACTTTCGCGCAGCTGCTGCCTTTCGAATCCCTGCCTCCATGCTGGGAGACTTTTGGAAAGGTTTTGGCTTTGCGACTAAAGTTGGTGTGCGAGGCTCAAGGACGGGCGCGCCGCCCGAGATTTTGTCGTACTTGTACAGAAGCTCTGTTCTATGCCTCCACATGATGTGCGCATGTGTTTTCGGCAACGGACTCCCGAAGTGAGGATTAGTTGACGTGTTTGAGCTGTTGAGGCAACAGCTAGACCTTTGGCTTCGAGAGAGCCCACGTGGAGACAACATCTGCATGTACAGGAGTAGCCAGAAGCCGTCCGTCCCTTTGAACAGGACCAGCGCAGCTGGGCTTTGGGTGCAGCGATCTCGAAAGGCGGCTGACGCCTAGACATTCTCTATCGTTTGAGGTTTGAGGTTTGGGAGTTGTTGATCTTTTGGTCAACACTGTGTTCAGCTCTGCATAGCCCACCAGGTGTGGGTCGAAGGCTCTTAGATGCTAATTGGTCGAGGTTGTAAAGCTGAGGGTAGCTGATCTTGAGTTGGCATCAAGACTTCTGCTATCAACGAATGGCTTGTACTTCTACTCACGACCCAGACTTTCCGCTTCCATTTTGCCGGCCTGTCATCAAGGCTGTAAGTCAAGTCATTGTTGGCGCTACTGTTGATGCGCCGGGCGCCCTTCTATCTTAGCCCCAAGCCGAAGGATATGTAAACTTGATGCCAATCCGAAAGCAATCAGAAGTAAGTCCCAAAGTGCTCAGGGTAGGAAAATATAGTATCAGATTCATGGCTTCAACCTAATCATCAATGCATACGGCAGCTCACCCTCCCAACAACAAGGGTTGATTCAGCTTAACACATATTTGAATTTGACGGCCTTTTCAGAGGAAGTGGAGAGAATTGGCCTTTCAGGGGTCTCTTCAGGAGGTTAGTCCACTTCTTATCTTCATCACTACTGTTGCTGCAGCTCCTTCTCTTTTTTCTCCTACAATTACTTCTACGATAGCTGCTATTACCATTCCTATTATTGCTGCAATTGGTATTGCTGGCTCCTTCCTATGCTGGAGGCAAATTTACATCTCCACATGACTGTAGCTTGCGAGCACTTCTCGATACATGTTTCCGATGCTCAGTAACCGAGTAGATACGCCTTAGTTTTTCAGGGTTCCTGTGCAACTCAGCAAGTGATTCTTCATCCATAAGGTTCGAAAGAATCATCAACATGCCCTGAGAGTCTGATAGTCCTTGTGGAGGAATCCGCATAGACTCAACCTCTAGCATACCGTTCTGGAAACTCCCTCCCCCTCACCCTCACCCTCAGCACCTCACCTCTAGCAGCAAGGCTTCCCTTGCATATCATAGTAACAGTAATAGTATCTGTAATGGAAGAGGGATAGTAGCTGCAACCGGTAACAGTAACAGCAATAGTAATACTACTAGTAATGGTAAGAAGGAATAGGAACAGTACTGGTCTTACACAGGAAATATCTATAAGAAGGAGGCGTCTACATCATGCCTTGCCATGTTCGCAAGTCAAAGCAAGGCTGGGCGTTGCCCAAGCTCTCACCCGCCGATGCCGCACAAACTGGAAAACACATGAATTCAGGTATTGCGTGGTTTTGCAGGCCTTGCCATGTTCAATAACTGTTTGTACAGTTCTAGTGGTATGATTTCAGGTATGAGGGTTTGTACTTCTTTTTTTTTTCCTTCGGTTGGAGTTTACTGGGTTGCTTCTCAACGAAGCCGTTGAAAGGTATACACCGTACGGTTGTTTCCTACACAGGGTGTCGCCCCCCTGCTTTCCTACATAGGGTGTCGGCCCCTGCACCCCCAAGGCAGTCAAGTTTCAGTAGCCGGGGCACTGAGGCAGGGGACACTCCAGACATCTCCAGTAGTTTCCATCTTATTTTCACTCATCTCCTACATCCCCCAATATACTATAGTAGTTTCCATTTTATTTTCCATTATTCAGCTCTAAGGCGCATCATGAACTGTCAAGATGCACTTCCTCACGCGCGCAAGCAAACAAACTATGAAACACGTCAGACAAAACACCAGAAAACACAAAAAGAACGCACCAACTATGAAACACACGCGCCAGCCAGATATGCAGAAAAAAACGTCAGACAAGCACACGAAAAACACACAGACTATGAAATGCATCAGACAAACAAATACCAGAGAATCACACAAATAAAGCACCAATTATGAAACACAAGCACCAGCCAGAGCACCAGAAAAAACAACAGAAAAACATATAAAAAACATACGCCGGGAGACACGCCAGACAAAAAACACCAGAAAACACAAATAAACCACCAGCTATGAAACACGAGCACCAGCCAGAGCACCATAAAACAAAAAAACATCAGACAAAAACAACACACACTAGGAAACATGTCAGACAAAAACACACCACAAAAGCGCAAAGAAACACACGCACTAGTAAACACGAGCAATAAAAAAACAGCGCGAACAAATGCGCTTGGAGCTACGCCTGACGAATTTTTGATGCTACGGAAACCTAAAAGCACCAGGCCTCTTGAGGCCTTGTGGGGGTCTCTGGGGGCCTCTGAAACCCCTGGCGTTTTTTGGGGCCTCTTGAAGCCTCCTGGAGCTGCTTGGGGCCTCTTGGGGCACCTTGGGCCTCTTATTCTAAGGTGTAGGTCAATGTCGATGGTTATCTTGCTGAGCAGAAATTTGTTCATACTTTGGCAACAACAGGACCCCCAAACATGAATGTATGATGACATTGATTCTCAAGACCTGCAATTTTGCTGGTGCTTTTTCTTCTGTTGCTGGGCCTGGGCCGCCTGATAAGTGTGAACTAACATGTAATTGGAGCAATCCATAGCGCGACCCTGCATCTCATTTCAAAAAAGAAAGAGTATCCCTTTTTTAGGTTTCGCCCCGAATTCTCTCCGCAAATCCTACGTTACCTTCTCATAAAGCCACTATTAATTGAGGTTTCCTGGAAACCTCCGGAAGTCCCTAGAGAATGGTATCAATGTAGGTTGTCATTTCAAGACAAAACCTCCTGAGAGTCTCCTTTGCAATCGCCATAAAAACTATGCCATCCTGCTGCAACCCCTACGTATCCATAGTATCGATATGGGGATCCAAGCTTGGAAGCAGGTTTCTGTACTCTTCGGAATCTAGGCTTACTTTGTGCGCAAGCATCGTGGGTGAACGAATTTGCGCCAAAGTGCCGGAGAGCCGTGAGGCCTCTCCAAGTGAGCCCAGGGGGCATGCAGACGCAGAGCCATGGGTATCAGCTGGTGTGGAGGTAGCCATTCAGTTATCATATCTAGAACGTGCTACCGGCTCCAATGAGCAAATTTTGGCTAGATTCGAGCAAATTGCTTGTGTGTCCAAACGACAACGGTACCAGAGCTCAAGCGTTTGATGACTGCGCATGCCCTTTGCAGCAAAAATGGGCTGTTAGCATACTGCAGGTTCGCGCGTGCAAGAAAAAGTGGCAAGCCAACAGCGCATTGGGGTGCTTATTTGCACTCTCAGTCACCGAAGCAGCTTCTCAAGGACTAGCAAACCCCAAATCTGGATTTGCCATAACCTTTTCTAAAGACAGCGACTTTGGTGAACGATCATGGTTATTCTAGCCCCTCGCCCAACACCCTGCGTAGGACGAGTGCCAGCAAGCATGACACTAATTAGGAGCAGTGGTCCTGCTTGTTCTGGTCATCGTATTTTTTGTAGTCATATTAAAGCTAGGCAGGGCACTAGTAAGAAGAACCATGATGCATATTCAGACGGACTTGGAGCTTCATGGGCAGTTGCAAATTGGAAGTAGAGTTTTAAGAATGTAGCCGCTGTGAAAACCACATTGATATTTCGTGAACCTCCAAATGCGGTGACCTGGGGCTTCGGCAGGCCAAGGGGGGAGAGATGCCCGGGGAGAAGACGAGCCAGAAAAAGATGAGGCAAAGGGATGTCGGGTTCGTCAGGCTTAATTAATCATCGGCATTAAGTAGCTGGTTTCTTTCCTACATGTTCTTCGGAGAATCATTTCTTGAGGGTCTCATGGTTGGCTTTGTTTTTCCAAAAAAAAAAGCAGGGTCTCCCTGAGGTACCCCCCCCCCCGAATATATGATAGTACCAATCAAAAAAGTGACCCTGATTTTTTTGGAAACCTTCAGAGGTAATGGGATGCAGAGTTCGCGAAGGGTGACTGGCTTAAGTGGTGTGATTTGCAAACCTGCAGAGAGCATGTCAATTTTGAGTTTTGCATTTGTTGTTGAAGGTCCTGTGTTGTGGTACCGCACTCTCAGCCACAGCACCCTAAAGTGCATGGCAGCACCTTGACCATGATTCGCACAGGTAGACTTGTGTATCAGTGTCTGGAACTACAACTCGGTCGCTAGGATTTTGTAGGAGTATGGTTGCCCGTTTCGACAGGGGTATGATTAATTCATGAGTGCTCAGTTGCTGGTAAATTTGTGGTGCTGCGATTAGCACTGCTTGTATCTTATGACTTTGACTCAAAATCTTGACTAATCGCTGCTGGGCCATGGCACGCAATACTACCGTTTCTCTGTCTGAGCTGCAGCACCATGTCTTGTCAATACGAACATCGGTGGCATCATCACTGCTCTTCAGGACATTTCCATGATTAGCAGTAGCACCATCAGGATCACCCACAGGAAATTCCCCTTTTCATGTGTTGGTATCAGCGCTACCTTGCAAGATGCTGCAGCCGCCGTTTCCGTAAAATTGCTGCTGTTACTGCATATTGTGTTCCCCTTTTTGCAACGGTTCTGACGATTGGCACCACCGTTGCCGCCGGCTTGTGTAAGCAGCACAATGTGATCATGATGATGATGATGATGATGATGACGGCCATCATCATGACGGTTGCCACTGTTCTTGTGTTTCAAACCCTCAGCGTGTGTGTACGTATATTAGAATTCCACTACGTATTGATGTATCTCCTAATCTGTAAGCTATGAAACTCTAAACCGGAATCCCAAACTTGCACCCTGCAATCAACACCCTAAATCCGAAACCTCAAATGCCAAACCCCAAGACGCCTGACCCTCAAAAGCCCAGACCCCGAATCCGAGGTCCCAAACCTTGAACCCTAAAGCCTAGGCCCTCAAGCTGCACTCCCAAATCCTAAGCTCTAAATGCAGAAGCCTAGTGGAAATTAGCAGAAACAGAAACACAAACATGACACTCTAAATAGAACATCATACTGATGGTAATCTTATTGCATTTCCAGGCCGGCAAGTGGGAGGCCCGGATCGGCGAAGCGCGATGGCCTGGGTCTCTGAATTTGGTTGCGGGAGGGTTCAAGGGTTTAGGATTTAGGATTTAGGGTTTGGGGGCACATGGTGTAGGGTTTTCAGCTTTGGCATTTCGCGGGTTTGGGGAATAGAGTTCAGGGTCTCGGGTCTACAGGGTGTCATTTTCTCCACTTCGCCCTACTGAAACTGAGGTTTCGCGCAAATTTTGACTAAAGTCCGCTTGCGTCTCGATTTGCGGATCCACTTCATTATGATTATTGCTCTGAGTTGTTCGCACGTCTTATAGTGCGTTCGGGCCTATTTTGGGGCCTTTTGCAGAACAACGCGTTTTTTCAAGTAGGCTTCCCGAGACCTTTTTTCTCATTGTTCATCGCCCNNCCATTAGTCCAGGGTACGCCCCATAAGTCCAAGGGTGTACTGATGGTGGATGCTGTTGATACTATAAACCCTGCATGGCCATGGCATACGCAAATACCGGAATCCCCACTGCAAGGTAACTAGGGGCATGCAGGATCTAGGGATCAAAGGTGATGTGCATAGGAGTTTTGACTTTGGAGAGATCTGTTCGCAGGGGTTTGGGATTGGAGCTAAGGTATGGTTCGGAATATGTAGGGATTATTTTGGGCCTTGTTTGGGCAACGCAGTGTTTTTATAGGGAATATTCAGGGGTTATGTTGGGCGTGTAGCTTGGTGTATCATATCAAGATTCTCGTATCTATGAAGTCAGGGAGGGGTCATACTGGTAGTGGGTTTTCGGTAGTATATTGGCAGGTCCGACACGTATGCTTCCTTTCCTGAGGCCCGCCTGGTATATATTAAGGATCCGGTTCATGTAGGGCGGAGTCTCTCAAAGTGGGGATGGTCTTGGGGGTCTATATACGGATTGCAAAGGGGTTACGCGAGGATTCTAAAAGCGCAATTTCCAGAAACTACCATCGGGGTTCATTGTGGGAGTATATATCTAGGGGTTCGAGTCTCGATAAGTATTTATAATAGTAGTACTACTAGTGGCAATAGCAATAGTAAGAGTAGTAGTAATGAGAATCATAGTACTAACACTAGTAATGATATTGGAATAATTCTAGTGCATGTATGCCGAGGCGCACCTCCGTCTGCTTTCCCGCAGGCCGCGTTGATCTGTCGGGATCTAGCCACATGAGTACGAGCCGAAAGAATGCGAGTGCAGCTCTTGGGTTTTGCACCGGACAACTATCTCCTGTATCAATCTTCCTTTGATTTCTATGGTTTTCGAGGCTATATTGCTTCCAAGTTTTGGGCAGGTTTATGTAGGCAAGAATAAAAAAAGCTTGAACAGCTTGCAGCTTGCCAAGCCTCGGGTGGTTTCAGTAGCGCTTACAGGTTCTTAAAGTCTCAATATGAGCTATAGTCTAAACTCCTAATAACCCCTATAATACTCCCCCTTTAAGGAGTTTAGATTATAGCTCATGTGTCTCAATAGTTGCTTGGGCAGGGCAGGGGAGGTGGGAACAGGAGACTGCCAAGTGGCATGCCTTCTTGTAGCTTTGCTTTGAACTTAAGTTCCCGGCAAGAAGCGGCGCACCCGGGCACATGTTCACTTTTTCCGGGTTTGGGTGCAGGATTCAGTGTCTTGGGTGTCCAAGCCTAAACCCCACTCTAAACCCCTCAAGGCTACTAGCCCTAAGCCAGAAACCATGAACCATAACCCCTAAGCCCTAAAGCCTGCAACCCCAAAACCCAGAACACAAAACTGCTTCCACACTGTCCCTATGCACGACTTATATCATCCCCGAAAGTGCCACATCATCCCTATACTGATGAGCCGGAGTACTGGGCAACTTGGTGCCCTTGTGGATCTCTAGTAGAGTATACCCCACAGCCTTATGTTAATTACCCAGCTCCCTGCATTAACTTCTCCCCAACGCCCCAGACAATTACAGTTCCCATTCGATTTTCCGTTTTCTGTTCCATTTGATTGTACGATTGCTGAGAGGTAGTTAGATCCCTAAACCCCTAGTTTGCACTTTCTTCTCTATTGCCTGCTATTGCTCTCGATTAGAAAAGCCCTTCTTTGATTTTTGCTAGTACATCAAAGCAGTTGCTCTCATTATTGAGGCCCCTCCATAAACCTTACACATCCTTTCACCCTAACACTTACACAGCAGACTAGTTTCCGTTGTGTTTTCCATACTACCTGCTCTCCAAATTCTACATATCCCTGTAACCCTTTAAGGGGCCCTATATGATATATTTCCCCAAAATAAAGGGACCCCAATGCAAACTCCTAAATATTTGAATACTTATTATGGGGACCCCCATAAGACCCCCTAATTTGGGGAAATCCCCATACGCTCCCTTGTAGCCTGTTTTACTGCAACATAACCCTAAGCAATAAATGTTTCCCCTATATGGTAGTTTCTCAAAATAAGGGGACCCCAATATGGACCCCAAAATACTATAGTCCTTATTATTGGGACCCCTAAAATGGTACCCCTAATTTTGGGAAACTCCCATATCCCGGCGAGGCAAGGGGCCTTGTGTCCCGCGAGTGAGGCTTCTGGAGCCTTCTCCGACAAAGAGGCCAAGAGCTATCGGGATGGGTCCCTGTAGAGGGCTATAGATATATTTAAGGCTTAGATTACAGTAGTGGGGAATGGAAAACAAAATGGAAGCCAGTATACTGTCTGATTTTTAGGGTTTAGGGCTCAGGGTTGGGAGTTTCGGGGCTCAGGGTTAAAATGTTATGGCTTGTTGGAGGCTTACAGTAGGGCTTCGGGTTGAGGGTGGAGGTTCGAGGATCTGGGTCACATTTTATTAGACGTGAGGGTTTACATATGGAAGGTCTGCCGTGGTCGCGAGATGACTGGGGTGCCGAGCATATTCGGACTCTATTGCAATCACGAAGGGTCACGTCGTGTTGGGGACCTTTATTGCATAGGGGCACTCTGTTTGTGGAATGGCCACATATCACTTCGTGCTTTGGAAATGTAGTGGTGTAATATTGTGTAGCCATGGGTCTCTGGCAATACAGATCTATCGAACCGCAGCATTATAGTCGAAGGCATCCTGGCTGAAGGATATACTTGTACTGATAGGGTTTCTTCTCTGCAATGCCTGCAGACCTCCTGAAACGCTTAAAGGATTGGATGCCAGATTCGATTCGTACCGTTCAAAACCGCACACGACCTGAATCCTAATTCGCCATTTTCCCTGCTTCGAAGCCGAGATGAACGTTGTGGGACACAAACTTGAACCACGTGAAGGCAGACAGCGATCGAAGAAGCGCCTTACACAAGCCTGCAGGTGCAGTTCTTTACATACATGTCCTGAAATCGGGAGTATGCCCCAAGCAGTTATGTAAGGATGACTACGGGCCCAGAGCTGGCGTGGTTCCCCTGACAAATTGGACACGGCCTCATGTCCTAAGTGAAGGTCGCTGTGTTTTTCCCCTGCATTGGCCCTCCGCATTGCTCGGGGGCCCAGCTGCGCCTAGCTTGGTTGCTAAGTCAGGCTATTTTGAGATTCTGGTAGGTTTCGGGATGTTCTCGGGTTTCAGGCTGTTGGGTTCATGCGTCAGCCACGCCTGCAGGGCAGCGAGGTTTTACAACATCGAACCCTCTAATGCCTCTGATCATGTTCCGCTGCTTCGACGTCTGCACAAAAGATGAAGAAGTTAAGAAAATCCTCGTTTCTCACGCCAGATCCAGGCATCATGTACTCGCTGCAGTTGGGGGTACTTGGAAGTCGAATGAGTGGTAACGCATATGCACGGTAATTGTAATCCGTTTAAGAATTTCCACGGATGAGCCAGTAGTAAGTCCATTGGAGAAGTCTGAATGGTAGCACGCTTCTTCGTGTTCTTGTTGCACTGGCTTTTGTTTCTCATGCTCAAAAATGCCAGTGAAGTCACAACAGCTGTTTGATCCGGTAAAGTATCCTCCTGCTGCACGCAGTGAACTTTGATTATATGCAGGTAGCATGTACGGTATGCTACAAGATGAAGTACTGGTTTCATTATACCAATTATACCTTTACGGCTTTTGTATCGCCAAGCCTATAGTTACAGAATACGGATTTCTCTCGTAGGCAAGGCTTATGCAGGACTACCGGCGTTGACTTATGCAACCTCCCATTATTGCTGATTCATGATCGCCAGAATTCATGCCACAAGTCTCACTAGCACATTGCTGACACAACTTTTGACACAACTACTCAGTACAACAAGCATTCTCTGACTTTTCATCATTCTCCTTGCTGTTTTTTTTTTTTTTTTTTT
>CAJNIZ010000402.1:0-14875 GCA_905231905.1 Symbiodinium pilosum | reverse complement strand
GGAAAACGTCTCCGGAGATGTGCCTCAGCTGCGACGGTCCATGACTTCTGGCCATCCGAGTTTGCTCCATGCATCGGGGCGTGAGGGCACATACGTCGTCAGCAGGAATTGTACTCTGATCTGGAATGGAAAACATTGAGGTGCGGATCCATGTTGCAAGTTGACATGCCGTACCTAAGGTGCAAAGCAAGAATAAGGTGCACTCAAGTGTCTTGCTTTTGGTTCAAAGGAAAGCAAAGCTAAAGGTTGTCTAACGGTGCACACGTACTGCAGCCAAGCAGCCATTTCAAACAGCACCTCAGCTCATTCCTGAGCCTTCTGAGAATCCCAATACATTGCCCATGACTGTGGCTGCCGCCAGGCCACAGTGTAGAAGAAGGTGAAATGGGCGACAAGGATCAGGAAGCCCCAGTGAACGGTTTCTCGCATGCCTTCAGCACAGGAAGTTAGGCCATTCAATGCGAACAAGAACGGAAAACTATGCTGCAGGATCACTGGATGTCCCAGCAATGTCGTGCCGGACGGTCGACAGCCACCCAGAAAGGCTGGTCTCAAATCTAAAAGTCTTCGAGGATACAAAAGGTCTGTAAGCACATTGTTGCCAAAGTCACCTCCAGGTTGGGGCAACCAGAGGCGGCCATGTACACGAGCCAGGAAGAAAAGGCCAACCTGAATGCTTGCACCTATGAGTCCCTCGGCACAACTCTCGAGCTAAGGCAGCTTCACCAAATCACAATCTATCGCGGCTGCTGCTTCAATAGGATGTCATTGGCAACTTTTCTCCATGCAGGAATATGCAATTTCCGCCAGTGCGGCCGATGAACCAGGGACTTGGCCAAGTTGCGTTCAGGTATGCCATCCGCAGCAAGTCGTCCTGGCCGTAAAAAAAAAGTAACACAGTTAGAAATCAAGAATCTTCGCACAAAAGACTTTAGCTTGTGCAGCGAACATTACGTCAAGGCGGACAGACGTAGGTTCACCAAGAGTACCTAGGCCCCAAGCATTACATAGGCCGACCTAGTCTAGTTGAGACATTGAGCAGATTGCATGATTACAGAGGGTCTTTACCAGGGCCAGGATCCATACCCCACTTTGCTGCTGATGCAATCCGGGATTATCTTCAATCAGCGCGTTGGGGCCTGGCTCCAGAGGGTTCTGAGCACACCACTACGTGGCTACAACTGTTGTTGGATTGTATGGCCCACCATGGCCTGCATCCAGATCCATCAACAGAATGGTTAGCCGGTTCAAAGCTGCCCTCTTGAAGTTGGCACTCTCAAATGATATACCCGTGATCAGTATGAATCGAATCCGTCACTTGAAATACTTTGGCTTGGCCAGCCAGAGTGGGACCAAAGGTTAAGTTTGACTCTATTTTCATCAATGGCTTGTCTTTGCCCAGTTCGCTAAGCATTCTGATGAGAAGGCCTCGTAGCGAAATACTCCAAACCTACTGCTCATTGGAAGCCGACCTTAGCAAGCTTTGCCTCTTTCGAGTGGGAGCCTCTCTTTCAGTTAAACACTTCAAGCAGGAAAAAATCAGCCGCTAATTCATCAGCAGATCCGTGCTGGCACCCAAGTGGTCGAGGCGGCATTGCGCAGGAAAAATTACAAAGGGTCCTTGTGCTGCCAAAGCGGTTTCGTCTTCAACTTCCAGTGTAACTTTGACACTGCCTGGCAAAGCATCGTCTGCGGTCAAGACTCCTGCTTGTACGTACTCTTGAAAAGCGCGTAAGTTAGCATTTCAGCCGCTGCAGCATGTGATGTGACGCTGGACTTCTGAACCAGCCCCGCCATCCGCAGGATGACATAGAGCATCGCAAGCCTACGCGTGCCAAGAAAACAAATTAACAAACTGAGCAGATGCATCAGAGCCCTCGCTGCTAACTGGTCAGAACGCGGTTTGTGCCGCAAGTATGCTTGACGGTCCAACCCAACCCAGTCACAGACCGCTGCAGGCGAAGAACAGAGTTAAAAGAAATTCCCCACCAAGGAACAAGGTGGTACAAAGAGGTTGCAGGCTTGGGGACCAGTCATTTGAAGGAATACAGTTGGGTAGAAGGGAAGGAGCTGCAGTTCTTCAAGAGATACAACGACATAGTTGAATGTGGCGCCCAGCCAGGTCTCGAAGACCAAAGCGCCGAAGATGGAGCTACGCAGCGGGTGCCAAGGAAGCAGTACGGCACCTCGAGCAGCCAGCCACAAAGGTTGGCAGGGAATGTGTCGGCTCTTTGCGCACTAATCAAGAAGGCCAAGTGCATCCAACCCGAGTTGGAGCCTGGCAAATGCCTTGAAGACATTAGCAAGAAGACGAACGGCAAACTGCACGCTGCAGGTTTGACAAACACAGCAAGTGCGGGACGCGGTGCGGGATGGATACATTGCTGTGCAGCCAGGGGACAGATACAAGCCGTAAGCAGAGGCAAACATCGCAAATGATGTGTCGCGTAGCGCCATGGCTGCACAGCTACAGCTTGTCCTTGCTTACCTTACGTTGCTTAAAAGCAAAAAATGCCGAGTACTATGCTTGACGGCCGCTCAGGGTATTCACTTGTGATCCTTCCTGATCTTCTGCTGGCTGGTGCTGATTGAGACGCTTCTCCCAGCGGCGCTCCAGTTCCAAGAAGTTCAAAAGGATGCAGGAGGCCCGCGGAGAGCCTTCATCTTCCAGTCTTGGAGCTCTTGCACGGCCCTGGCAATGGATGGCAAAAGGCCGATGCGCGATCCAAGGCATAATGGCCATTGATCCAATGCTACTCCTCACACAAGCCCGCCAATGCCTGAACAACATTGCAGCGCTTCCGACTCAAGAGAAGTCAGTCCGAACGTGCGTGTAGAAGTCAGGAGTAATCTCAAGGCAGCACCTCCTGGGGCTTTACATGACCCCAACAGTCTAGCAGGACGCTTCTCCCAGCCTCCGAACTGAATTCAGAGATGCCAAGTCCAACGACCTCCAGTTTCATCTCAAGGCTAAGTATGCAGGCTGTAGGCCTTTTTGCAACGCGAACTATTCTGCAATCCTCTGCCACAGCTGCCAGCTTCGGGCAGCGGTAGAGAAACTGAAGTCTAGACCAAGCCACTCCAAGCTGCTCTTCGAGCGTCAAGAGGGCAGTGCTCCGCTGAGTTCAGAGACGAACAAAAGCAACACAAACACTTCTTTCTTTTGGCTCAGAACCCCGCTAGCAAGCAATTGCTTTGTACAGCCACACGTATGGGTGGAGGAAAATTGCTCGGCCTTGCGGCCACCTAGCTCCAGGCGGTCTCTGCCGTGACATGCTTCCATAGTAGACATAGTAGTGGGTAAGTGCATTTGGCAGGCTGAGTAACGCTTGATTCGTAGGGCGCCCAGCAGGGCGGAGCGCACGCTCCGCTCAGAAGACCTCCTCTTCCTGGTCCAGGCTCAAAACTCTCAGAGGTATTAGTGATAAGGCATGTGGTCTGTCAGCACCATTTCACTTGCAAGGCATCAACAGCCCACAGCAGCCTGCAAACCCTTCTGGTAGGCAGTCGTGCTGTTGCAGCTGAACGAGGATAATCTTTTTTTGCCTCAGCTTCTTCAGCTCGGGCTCAATCTGAAACTTTTCACGAAACTGCATTCTCACATCTCAGACAACGTTGTTCTGGGAACTGTCTTCCACTCTGATAACTCAATCCGTGAGGCAAAATCCCTGGCAAGCTATCTTCCCCGAATTGCTGAGAGATCCAACACAACCCACAAAAAACTGGCAAAAAGGCGTTTGAGCAAAAACGGTGTACCGCAAACTGGAGCAGAGCTGGCTGTTGTGGCAAGGAGCTGGAAGCCAAGCCTTCCTTCAACAGCTGGGCATTCTGTCCAATCGATGCATGCATCTTGTGCCTTCCAGCTGACTGCTGCAAGCTTGAGAAGGTAATGACTCCATATGCCTCATGAAGGCGGCAGCGCCTGTGGACACTCTTGCAGTCCCAAGTGCATCTGCTCATCCATCTGCTGCTGCAATGATTCGGTTAAGGTCTCCGTCTTGATTGCCATGTCTTTCTGCAGAGCCTCCCAGCCTTTCCAGCAGCACTTGCTTGGCTATTGCTCGTCGGTGATCAAAACTAGGGAAGGGGGCTGCGCGAATTAGAACGTGCGAGGGGGGGGCAGGGGTTACATGTTTCAGGGACATGGACGCAACGTAAAGAATCTCAAGAGCCAGTGCAAGCCCCCGCCCCTACCTACAAATCCATGCTCGAAACCCGTTGGGTCCATGTTACTGACAGATGAGCCCATACTTCATTAGAGGCGGGGTGGCCGACCCCCCTCCCAATTTTCAAAAGCTTCTTGTAGTCAGAAATAGCCTCCGGGCCACCTTCTGAGCATCAACAGAATCTGTTACATTCATCAGTAGACTTGCAAGCATTGTTATCAACACAGGGCACCAAAGCGCATGAAGTCACATCAGCAAATTTGCTGCAGAAATGATGCTGGCTGGAGAGGCCACCCATGGATCCTCGTGAGATGTCTAGATTGATCCATGCCAGATCCCTCCTTCATTTCTTGAAGTCTAGAGAAAGATGCTTGGAGCTCGAAACCGGGGTCGCAACAAGCACATTTGATCTTGAGTCATAAGAACAATCAATACAACATGGACTCAAATACTCATGTTCCTCATTATCGAATTCAGCTGCGAGCATTTTGCTACTTACTCGGCGCTGGCTTCCATTCATTTACGTTCTGTTGGACCTTTCCATCGGATTTGAACGTTGGTCATGCCTGACAGCATTTTGCTTAGTGGAGCGTTGCTGAAGACAACTTTCGCAACTGGAAAGGGAGGGCGAACTTTCAAGTGCTCGATGGTTGTTCACGGCTCCGCTGTGGCTGTTCCGAATGAGGACCTTTCCAGTGGTCATTGACAGCGAAGCTCCCCTTTGATGACCTGCAGCTGTATGCAGCAGTTCATTGTTGCTCGATTTTTGGTGCTTTGGGCGGGAACGGGCTTGGTGGATTCATGTGGATTCCAATCTTGCTTTTGCAGAGGTTCAGTTTGGCGGGGCGCGGTTTTGCCCCTTTCGCCAGCCATGGAGGGTGCCCGAAAATGTGGCACGACTGACTGACATGCATGAGTCTGCTGTTGCTTCTGTCACTGGGGAAGGCAAGGATTATCACACCAAAAAGTCCAGCAGGACAACTTTGTCATCCGCAACGGCCTCTTAAGGAGGAAAAGGACTTGGCAGCAATGATGCCAGTTGCGAAAGCGATGACGCCAACTGTGGAGAGTAATAGTGTAATGGGGGCGGCGGTTCCAGCCTGAAATTGCAGAAATACGTGTTCTTTGCTTTTATTCGGACGAGCCTACTGGCATTTCTTATCAAGAAATTGAAGAATTGTGGTATGTCTCATTAAAACTTAGAGGCACTGTGGTATTTCTGATCCTGAGGCGAGGTGGCTGTTGGGCTCGGCAGATGTGCTTTTACTCTTGATCAGGCGCTTGCATTCAAGGCCAGAAGCTTCCTAAAGCCAACCTTCGTGAACCTGCAATAAGCCGGTACTCCCACAATGTCCGCGGAACAGCCAAGCAACTCACTGCCATCACACAGTCCCAAGCACCATTCGCATCTCCCAGGAACTCCCTCTGAAAGATCAGAAAACTAGATTCTACCTTATCCACACCCAGCCCCCAAGCAGGAAATCCAGTTTGAAATTTTGCAAAGCTCGGCTATGGCCTTCCTGGAGCGGCTTGCTGTGCAGCTCCACAAGCTCTTTGCCTTTTTCAAGGCTCTCCTGGCCCATCGACAACAGGCCTCATCGCAGGTAGCTAGCAGCCCGCACAGGCAAATGTATGGACGGACAAAGCACATGCGAGCCTCGTGTAAGGTCACCGAACTTGTAGCCCGTGTTCGGGTCTGCTCCACGGGCCTGGCAGGTAGAACAGAGCTTGCCGCGGAACCTGACAGATGTGAAGAACGTGAAGCTTCCACCTGCATGCCCCGAGCGAGGACCCCATCCGCCTGCGCCAGGCCAGCCTCCAGGAAGGGGCGCAGGGTCCAATCAAAGACTTCTTCGAGCAATCACGCATTCTCACTAGTATCCTTTGCCTGCAGCGTGTCAGTGCTGTGCTTGACCAGGTCTGCAATTTTCTGATCTGCCATAACGTCCGCAAAGCCACCGGCCATGGAAGCAATCACCTTATGAAAGGTCAAAAGCATTTGCGTCGAGCATAAAAAAAAATAAGATAGGGAATGCGGGACACTTGGGCGGGATACGTGGAGGTCGACAGGCGGGGATGGGCGAAACGCGGGCGGGACACGCTGAAGGGCTTTAATGTTTCGTATCTACCCCACGCCAAAAGAGTGGTGAACAGCAAGGCTCAGGTTTGCAGCCAGCCTGCCACGCGCCCCACAACATGCTCCCCCGCCCTGGCCGATCCAAACCAAGTGGCAGAGTCCACAGGCAGCTGGAAAAGTCGCACGGCAAAGTCTGCATTCGTGTTCCTCAGAGATGCCGTCGTCAGAGCATCCGTATTTCAACGATATGTGGGTGTCGATTGCAGACCAAACTAGCCGAACCCAGCATTTCTTTGCATGCGACGTAGCAATGCACATGAGAAGCAGCTGAGCATCTCCAAGAGGCGCAGAACGCCATCTGCCTATTCTGAGCCAACATGCATTAAGTGACAGCAAGCATTCTGATGGTGTGCTCTTTGTGGCTTGCCTCAGGCACGGGGTATAGTTCTGTTTTTTTTGTGCCAGGGCAGGCGAAAACGTTTGCCAACTCGGGGTTGGGCAAGGTATTGGCATGGTTTAAGCCTGTGACCAATGATCTCAGAATTGCTGCCAAGATTGTTGCCAGGGTGGGGTCGGTCACTCGGTCACCCCTTGCACAATGCCTCCGTGGAACCCAGCACCGCCAGTAGCTTCTCGGCCTAAAAGGACTTGCACGCGCCGTGCAAAGAAATTGAACTTGTCACAGCCTTCTCTTTGATTCAAGTGTTTCATCTCTACGCTGAAGTTGTGCGGCCTAGGTTCTGAGATGCCTTGAACCAATCCTGGGCTATGTCATAGCAGCAACAACCAGCGCGGGTGCACTTGATGCTGCAGGAAAGCTTCGAACGATCTTGCCAGGCTCTCCTTTGTCCATTAGTGGGACGATCTTGTCTTTGGCCAGATCTTGACAGGGCACAGAAACCAAAAAAGCACGCTGACAGAGTGTCTGACGACCAATCCCTCGGCGGCCTGGGTCGTTGTTGAGAGCCTGCAGGAGCCGAATCACCTGGCCCTGCTCTTTGAAGTCCTCCTGCACAGAAACAGAAATCCCCCCCTCCCGAAGCCCACTCCTTTTCCATCCATCCCCATTGCACCTCGCAGAAGCCGTTCACCACTTTTGCCAGGGCTTCAGCCCTGACGCCGCGAAGCAGCGTGATGAGCACGCAAGCATCCGCCTATGCTCAGACATTAGACATGACACGCTCCTTGCAATGCTAATTGTATCCTGCATTCCTGAATTTGACATGCCTGATCCACAATCTTGGCCATCTGCTCGGGCTTGTCCACCATTCCTAAACATGCAGGCTCTGCAAATGAATGCACATTCAGTATCTGAGGTGCATGCGCACGTCTCAAATCTAGTGGCTTATTCTAGGTTACAAGATGCTGCACAATGCAAGCAAAGCATGTCATGAGCTTCTCTGCGGCAGCTGGCAGCTGAGCTGTTGTGCACGAGCAAGGCTCTCAGGAGGGGAACTAGTCTGTCGCGTAGAATTTCTTCGGACTCCTGGCTCGCAAGACAGCAGAACCTTGACTCAAGCAGTCCTCTGTCACTGAAGGTAAAGTTGTGCAGCGGGGGGCCAAGGGAAGGCTGGCCGCGTCTCTAGTCACTCTAGTCAGGATGCTAGGAGAACATCTGTTATCGGGAACCCTGCAACCGGCTCCTGGAGCAGAGGCACCACCACGGCACTAATCCGGCCAGGGCCGACGTTTGCGATGATCGTCGCTAGGGCCTGCACTAGGATGTGAGACCCAGCCTCACTCTCGATGATACACTTGCAGGACACATGTTACAAGGCTGGCACAGTACCTTTTACGTATCAAAAGGCCTCAAGGCAATACTGGGCTGGAAATCCTTCTCACCTCGCTAATTTCCTAATTTCCGCCATGAGATTATAATGTGAAGACTTGAAACAAGAGCATTCTGGTATTCACATCGTGTATAGCCACACGATCTGCCTCTGGCGGTGCTTGCAGAACCTGGTGGCATGTCAAAGTGTTGGACTTGCGACGGTTTTTGGATAAGAGATGCAAGAAGTTTGAGGTTTTTCGCTTACAGCACACCCTGGGCTGGGTCCGAGCCGCGATCGGCAGTCGCCCTGGCGCAGCCCCTTGCAAGACTTCCAGCATGGCACCTGCCACAAACAGACATTTGCTCTGAGCACCGCAGTGCCGGGCATCTGTCTCCCCCGATCTCGCCATTGACGGATTAGCTTGTGCAACTCTGAACTTAAGAGCGCAAATATAGCTACATAGATAAGACTAGACCCTGAGCAAACCTTGACTGTAAAGACAGCCCAGCGTAGCTCACGTCAAACAGGAGATTTTGCAGGATGATTCAAACCTGGACCCTTCAAATACGAGATGCGCTGCGAGTGGCAACACGTAACTGAGTGCCGCACGGGTGTCCAGTGAGCAAACTATCTTGGCCAGAGCTTCTGCTTGTTCAGAACGGGAAAGCAGTGGGACTACCACCTGAAAGCACGCAATGAATCTGGGCATTGGCACGGGCTCTAGGGACCTGCAGCCAGCAGTTCATGGCTGGCGGCGCTCTCTATTGCGGCCCTAGCTGCATCGATAAATTGACGATCACTCACCTGCCAACGACAGCAAGGCCAGTATATAAAGCAGACTACGATGGCTGTCCAGCACAAGGCTTCAAAGTGATGTATGGGTGCAGCCAAGCACATCGGAAATAAAGTTACTTATCCCATTACATCTGTGACCCTAGTTTCCCGTGAGACCTGTGCCTCTCCCATTTCTAGATAATTCCAAGAAGCAGTTTATTCTTCCGTTGTGTTGGGTGTTTTGTCTGCCAGCCTCGCCATACAGGGCCGGAAGCATGCCTCTCATTGTCTTTGAGGGCACCTCGCAGAAGCTACTTGCCATACCGTGAGCAGGAGAAGAGATCTATAATGTCAAATACAAGCAGCCAGGGCTGCCGGTGACAAACGCCAAGCAAACAAATCCTTGACTGATGAAACGTTCCAATTCGGTGCCAATGCACCTTGTCGCAGAAACGGCGCAGAGTTTGCACATCGCACCTGGTAGGTGGAGGAAACAGGATGACCCGCCAGCGCCATGTCGCGTCTGAGACCTGCCTTAGCAGCATTGAGATGACCTTGCGCGGATGCAGCAGGGTCACCGGAGTGACCTGAGGCAAGCTGGAGCTTTGCGAATAGTCACTTGCAGCATGAGGCTTGGAGTTGTCTGTGCATCCTGCGCATGTTCAGGACACCTAGTCGCACCAGAAAAGTGCCACGTGACACAGCGCAGACTGCAAGCTTTAGTTTTTAACTCCGCAGCCCTAAAAGCACTGTGCTGAGCTAGCTGCCAACTCCGGGTGCCATCGCAGCAGCAGCGGCAGTGCACAGCATCCACAGTCCATGCTACAGCTGCTTCCGGAGGGAAGGCACAGGTTTGGATATGAGTGGGGGGATCTCGGTTGTACTGGTGGTTGGGTGGTGGAGTTACCTGGTGCAGCAGCCGGGGCTTCAGCCTGCAACGCCAAGTTTAGATGTGAGTTTGGGCTTGGTACAACTTTGACCACTTCTCTGCACTGAATGTTCTTTTCAACAGCATGCGAAAGTTCCCTTCTGGTCCTTCCACTGCGAACACGTGCGGGGGCTAGAAGCTTTGTTTTGAAAATCTGAGGCTAGTAGACAAGCTTGGTAAACGTGCTGCGAGAAGTTTTGGATTCATCTGACATATTGCGAATGTCCAGGCTCGCCAACCTGCATGCAAGTTGACCATCATCAACGAATTGCTTCTGGATGCCTGTTTGCGCGCTATCCAGTCCAACGTGATCCAGCCCCTGAAAACAGAACCTGTTATCAACACGCATCTTGTGCAAATCCTAGGGCACCGGCAGGAAGCGTTGCTCACCACTTGTTGCGCCTGCAGCGGCTTCCGCCGCCTTCATGGCTGCTGCAGCCTTGCCATTCCAATAGTGGGCAAATCGTTGCCGGATGGTTGCCGCATGGAAACAAGACGAGCAAACGTTGTGGCTTGCCTTCTTTTCATTGCGGCAGGCGAATATGACAGATGCTCCTGCGCGGAGCACCGCCTCAACTGCAATGTCTTTTAGCAAGTGCTTCTGCGGAGTCCACACTTCGTGACCAAGTCTTGCGCAACACTGGCTTCATAGCCCAGGCCGCTGTTTGCCCCTGCGGCCAATGAGATTCAGAGCCGTTCACTAGCTAAATGCAAAGGGTCAAGATGTCAAGGATAGCAAAGAGCGAGCTGCTAAGGATGTGGCCGGTCACTAGAAAGACCTTGTCAAGCATCAAGTCTGCTAGATTTTGCCAGCACCCAACGCAGAACCAGAGGCTTTAGGTTGCCCACTCGGCCAAGTAAACTGCCCGAGGGTGGTGTATAGCGCGGTCCCCGAACCAATGTCATGTAGGCCTGACTGTGCTAGCCGACATGTGCAGGCAAACATGGCTTGACCGTTCAACATGTTCAACATGCACTTTCATGGGCAAAGCAGTGCATGTTGCTTCCTTTTTTTGCCCTCGGCAAGTGTCAAGTTGTGGGCAGCGGTGGACGTTTCACATCTTGGCTCTGGTCGTTCAAGGAAGCTCGCGCTCGGTCTGCAACAGCCTGCATCAAGGGTGCCCCGGTCACTTCCGCAGGCCCTGCCCCGGTCCAGGTCTACTCGCCAAATCCCTTGTAAAGTCTGCGATTCCATGAGAGCTCTGCCGTCCTGAACCATAGCAGGATAGCCCGCAACAATGGCTCCTTCCTTGGAAGAACATTTCCAACTTAAAACTTTTGCTGCAATTTCTATCAGGAAGGCCCAAGCCAGCTAGACGAAATCTGCCCCGCCATCTGCGGCCTAGCGACGGGCAACTGTCCCAGCTTCTGCATAACTGGGCCAAGCTCCTAAAGATGTTGCAACTGGACTATGGTAAGCTTTAGAAGACCACCTTGCGTACTGCAACAAGAAGCAGCAGATAGACTCCCTACCTTGCGTTGCAGCATGTTGACAATGTGGTTCAGTCCTCAAGGTGCCAGGACTCCACGGACACGCTGCTATATCTTTCTGCAAGCACCCTGGACTCCGTGGACCTCAGTCATTGAGACGACCTTACGAGGCTTCGCATACCTTAAGAAGTCTGTCTTGCGGTCTTGTGGGTATTCTCGCGCATCTTCGATCGTCACTTGCGGCAGCACTTGCCAACTAAGAGGCGAATCTGTCTCAGCAATGAAGATGCAATCAACCTGAAAGCCATTTCTCTGCAAAGGCGATCGGGAGGGTGCAAAGTGTGCATCCCTCTGCACCTCCTCACCAAAATCTGTCATCCTGCGACTCTTCCGGCACCGGACACGAATTGGGGGCAGCAAATCCGCCCCCAGCATCCTGGTCAGATCCTGCACAACAAAGAACAAACATCAACAATTTCAACATGTCCGAAGAGGAAATATCCGTGATTCAAAGCTGGATCCAAAACGACCAGCAATGCTTGCAAGAAGCGCCTCAGGCGCTAACTTCAGCCTGCAGAGCACACCATGGACTCTGAGGTACTCCATCTTGAAGTACCAAGACTTATCAAAGCTTCAGAACAAATCAAGATGCAAAAAGCAGCATTGTCACATGCCACTGACTCGCAGTAAAACAAGCCAGTTTACTCATGATCGGGAGTCTCAGCCCACATGCCACAATTTGGGGACGCATCACAGTAGCATTAGCTGGAACTCTGAAGGCCCAAAATGACTGAAATTCGATTGAGCGACTCTCTGGCAGTGGCAGCCACCTCCAACCCATGGCCCCGCAAGGAGGGAGTGGTGCAGCCTCTCTCAAATTTCAGCAGCGTGCTCGAGACGCAAAGCCATAAAAAAGGAACAAATGAAAGAAATCCGGCTCTCATCCCTGCCTGCATGCATGGTCTTGGTCCACAGTTCCGCGCCCTCCTGGTCAAGGAATGGAGACTCTAAGCAGTTTGTGTGATATGGGCAGTAGATGTTCCACAGAAAATCGTGGCAATCGTTGCAAGGGACTTGAACACAGAACCTCCTACAAGCAGGCGGGAAAACCAACAAACATCACAGTAGCTCGGAGAACGCAAGGATGCCATGCGCATTGTTCTTCTTCCCTGCACGCTGACGCCTCGTTGCGGCGGAGTTGACGCTTTACCTTTCCGTGCGGACAGCGTAGAGCTTGCTCCCTTTACAGCCCTTCCAGAGTGAGGGACTGAGACTCTGAGAGCATGTTACTGGGCCAACTGAACGGGAAGTGCATTCACGCAAGTTGAGTCAAGCACAGGGCGGCCTCCAGAGCGCCTTCCCCATTACCTCAGCTCAGTCCCAGCTGTTTCCAAGAAGGCCAAGACTGTGCAACACTAGGACAATCCACTTTAAATGACTGGTTCTTATGGGATGGCGACTTCCGACGAAGGGTTCATCGCATGGGCTTCAGAAACTAAGATTATCACAGCATCACGATCTGAAAAGCTAGCACAACGAGATAGCTTATCTCATTTCAGTCAAGAGTGCGAAGTTTCAGGCCCAGTGTGGCCTCTGGCACGCGAGGATTTGTGCAACTGGGCCGGCCGCTCATGGATTTCTGCAGGAAGCTCAAAAAGCAAAGAGCACGGCACTTAGCGATTCATCCGGATCCAACAATAGCCTTGCCTGCCGGGAAGTAAATGTCCTCTCGCATGCCTTCCAAGGGAAGAGGCCCAGCTGGAAGGGGCCTCTCGAGCACATCGACACTGAAATCTATCATTGAAACATATGGTTGCTTTCAAATTTATATGCTGTTACGGGCCCTTATTGGATATGCTTGATAGTACGACCCTAGGTTTCGTGGGATTCAAAAGCAGCCCCCGAATCTGCAAGGCAGCCATCGAATGTTGAAGGTTTTACGGGGTTCGCGTGCATGCTGACTTCGACAATGACCCTGCCTTGGCATGAAGTATCTCCATTCCCAAGCCGCCATGGATAGCATGGTGTGAAGTTGGGCTCGCATGGCTTGCAAATGGGAAACAACACGTTGTGACGAAGGTGATTGGCTTCAGTTTGCTGGAAGCATGCTGATGATTCAGCCACGTGGCTACGGGACGCGAAGCGATGTCCGCAGAAATATCATGCCACGCATGTCGACCATCAAGCTTCCCGCCGTTCTTGTTACAAGCCGTGAAGCAGCACTAGGCTGTCAAGAATCCACACATTCCTGTCGAAACCCCCATTGATATGGCTTGCACAGCGTAGGCCCCCTGCAGAAGCAGCCAAGCCCGCACTCAAACATCCGGATGCCAGCCGCCAGGATCCTGCCTCAGTTTGGTCGGACTCAACAAGTCAAGGTGCAGAGAGGCTGGGAGCCGCACCCATCGAGAGGAGCAAAGGCTTGGTAAGAGCATGTTACCCAGCCTGGGCAAGCTGATGGATGCCGGAGGCACTTGCAGCTGCAATCGAAGAATGTCGAAGGAAGTCAAGAGTCTGAGGCAGAAGCCCTGCCATTAGGAATGCTTGCGGCCTCGGTGGTTGCATCAAAAGCATGTCAATAGCCATGTCGAGCAGTTTGGCCACTTCCTGCTGTCTGCGCATGAAATGGCGAATCACAAATCAAAGGCCTCAGGCCGGCTTTCTACAGCAGATGCATCATTGCCCGCTGAGAGATTCCAGCTTGACTTGGCAGGTCAGTCTGCCAGAATGCCGTACTCATACATGCATACCAGAACATGCCGTAACAGGAGCAGTGCCTCACCTTGGGCTGCATCCTCTTCAAATTCATGGCCCAGTCTGCTTAAACGTTGGCTGGAGCCCATTTCCTCAGAAGCCTGAGCACGGCTTTATGCACAGAATTCACGCGACAGCACTGGATGGCAAAGGAGGCTCCAGCCACACATCTGCCTAGTGACTGGTGACGGCCGGTATATCGAATTCCCAGGCTCAAAAAGTGACTAGCACCTGACAACCAAGCATACGCGGCTGCAGTAGTCACTCAGTAGACACAATCTATCAAATCACCAGCGCAGCTGCGGCGGTAGACTGCCAATGCTTTCCTGAAGACTTCATGGCAGAATAGCAAAATGCTCGCATATCTGACATGTCACTCGTCATCCCTTCAGTGTTTGTGCCTGTGAGTTTCACTACGCTTGCCCTCTACCCAAATCTGCAACCTGCTGCCTCTTGCAAACAGAACAGATGCATGGTCCTCCAGAGAGACTCCGCATGACCTTGATTGCAAACAGAAGCATATCTGCAACGCCGTAGGTGCCATCTATGTCTAACTATAAACTTTGCTGAATTTGGGACTTTCATGCTTACGGCAGGTCTTCCCACGAAACCTGTAAATAACACCAACAAGGCTATCATGGGGGGACAGGGATGTAAGCGTGTTGATGAACACTGAAGGTTCAAGCGGCTCGTCTGAGAGCAAGCCGGCAGCGTGCGCGATGTGAGCAGCACCTGCGCCCGTCAAGTTTCGCAGCACCTGGGGGGCATCCAACAACACCTTCTTAGATCACGAAGTCTGCTGCACATGGTGTCTCGAGGTCATTGAGATCTCCACCTCTGCACAGGCTGCCTTTCCTCGGCTTGCGTATGCTTGCGCTCATATGCAAAACTGGGCATATAGGCAGAGTGAGGGGAGTCAACACTTGCATTTCTGATGCAGGGCACTAGCTTGGGTGGCCTTAGAAAGGTTCTC